>JAAGKR010002748.1:0-38951 GCA_011419295.1 Clarias macrocephalus
TTTAGCTCTTGACATTAAACAGGCAGAGATTGAGCCTAATCCTGGATTCACTACAAAAACAAAGTTGCATTCTGTAGCCACTGCCACCTGGTAATATTAGGATATTTCAAGTGCTTCAGTTTAGCACAGTTAGTGCCAAAACAGTTTGCCATTTAACAAATGACTCATGATGTTTGTGTGCTGGATTAGATTTATTTAAAATTATGCCACTGATAGGTCCTAACAAGTCAGATAAATGTGTGTAATTAGTATGACTGACTATAAAATTGCTTTTGGACAAAATGAAGAGGAAATTTATACTGACATGCCGTTTTTATGTTTATGACATTATGAACTGACTTCACATGTATTTTATGTAAAATATTTTACTTTCACACACACACACACACACACACACACACACACACACACACACACACACACACACACACACACACACACACACACACACACACACACACACACACACACACACAGAGTGTTCTTTTGTGTTTACCATCTCTAGAGCTGATTTGTTAAAAGCTATGTATTAAATGAAGCAGACTTATAGTTTTTGTTCTCTGACCATTAAAAAAAACTCTTCCTTATTTAATACACATCTATTAACAAATCAGTTCTAGAGATGGTGAAGACAAAATCTTTTGTCTCATTGCAGGATACATCATTTCAGGTCCATGTCTTTCCCTTTTGCCCTTTCATAATCAATGCATATGCAAATATGGCATTTAATTCTCCCTCTGCATATACAGTAGCATATGTGCCTGTGTTGTATGATGCAGATTTAGTGAAAGTAAAAGTGTTATGAGCCAAAAAACCTTCATCAGCCATGCAAGCAAAGTACTTTTAAGGCAGGCTGGTGAAGCAAGGGATCTTATTTATTTATTTATTTATTTATTTATTTATTTATTCAGACAGAATCAAGTTTTGAGAACTGATTCAATAAAAATGAGTTGTCATTTTGGCCTCGGGGTATGAATTGCAGCATTTAATTGGTCTGATGCAATATGTTGCGGGGCACATACACTATTTATATACAGTATCTACTATATATATATATTTGCTAACACCAATGTAGAGTCATGCTGTGAAAGATTCAAAAGTGTATTAATTGTATATTGTTATATACACTGATCAGCCATAACATTAACATTACATAACATTAACACATTAATATGAAATATCAATTCTATACAGTACTAGTAAACTAGTGACAGGATTATAGGCACCCAAGGCTCACCCATGCTTGTAGGGACCAAAGGCCATCCGGTTTGATTCCACAGAGAAGCCAATGCAGCAGAAATTGTTGAAAAAAGTCAGTGCTGGCGATGATAAAAAGCCATCCATACAAGCCTCTGACCCAACCTCCAAAGTCCCCAGATGCCACGCTGAGATCCCATAGACCACACCAGAGAAACAAGTCGCCCACAATATAGTATAACCCACAGAACCCAGAGAATCCTATGTCAATGTCCTGGTGTCAGACATCACAGCACACCCCCAGAGGTCTCGTGGAGTCATGATCGGTTGGGCGATTTTTTAGGGGGCACAATGTTCTGTATTATAATGATATGGCTATTGGTTTATTATAAAGCAAGCTTTTTAAAAATAGTTTTATATCAGTTTTTTTCTAAATTAATTTATGATTTACAAAAGTTATAAAATAATATAATTATTTACCTATGTATTTATTTAATTATAATATATTTGTTTGACACTTGAGCTTGTAGGACCTACATTAAACAGGTCATTCCAAATTCTTTCCGTACTATCTGACTCTTCATCAGCTTCCTTAACATTTCCAGTGCTCCTATACAGGACCTGTTACCTGTCCTATATTATGTTCTGAATAATGTGTGAATGAATTAGGCCAATGTGTCATGTCAATGCCAGATTCTGTGTATTGTAGGTCTCCAGTTCCCAGATGGCCTTCAAACATGGCCCACATGGACTACACATGCCAATTCACACAGCCATTGTCATGGTCATGTAATGATTACGCACCCTTGGACTCAATCACACACCTATATAAAGTACAAATCAATAATTAGGACATACTATCTAATCAAAACTATAAAATAAAGTATAATGTATGGAATTGTATAAGTAAGTGAAAAAACAACATTCCAGGATTACTACAGTATGTCAACTTCAGTCAAACAAAATTGCTAGAACTTTGAATGTGCAGTATGTTCAATGCAATCACAAAAACCTTCAAACATAAGGATGCCGTAAGCATTGTTCTACAATGTAAAAATAATTAAAATTGTGAAAGGTCACTGAATTAGAAGGTGTAAAACTTTTGAATGCTAGTGTATGCACTTCAGACACATATTGCATCAATATTGCGCAATGATGTGCATCCACCCGAAGTATTTTTATGTTGTTTTTGAACTGCTTTCAGGTTTTAGTTTTGCCCTTGTTGTCTGCCTTTTGGATTTTAGAACTTTTTGCCTGTCTTCTTCAATAATTAAGAACCTCCTAAAATTGTAGCCATCTCTCGACTTGACTGAATTTCTTTGGAAACTTTCTATAGTATGCATGAATTTTACTACCCTATTTTACCCACCTATATATATTGTTACAACATAATTTCTTCACATGGCATTCAAACCACTCAAAAAATATTCTTTAAAAAAAGAACGTCATTGGCAATTGGAGAAAATGTCTTTCAGAAAGGTGTTTTGTAACTGGGTGAATATATTTGACAGAAATTCAAATAGGCATGTCTTCTCAGCCTTGAGTAGTCAGCCACAATAGACTACAGGGAAGTAATGTCATTATTCATTTCCTAACGAGAGCTTGAAAGATCCAATTTAACAACATCAAGCCAAAAAGTGCTCTTGTCACATGTTGTACTGGGCATGCCGTTCTGTTAAGGAAGAGCCTATTTAATTAAAAGTCGGAATAACCAAAACATACAGTAGGCCCAGATTTCATTGGACTGATGGATAAACAGCTGTATTAACCATCATGCTCACAAGTTCCTCTAAAGTTTGCTGCAGAATACTCTTTTATGCCCAAGAGTATTGGTTTATGGGAATGAATGATGGCAGCCTGAAACCACATTATGGAGTGCGCACCAAGTCACTGCTCCCCTACATGCTCCTAAACATCCCTTGATGGTATTTTTAAATTGATTTAGGCATACATGAAGTATGGAGTCTCATTTAATATGCCTACATTATAAATAAAGCCGACATAACCATTACATTTGCTCCTTTACATAAACATTTAATTCAGTAACTGCACAGTCCAGTTGCTCAATTAATTATTGATCTAAGAAGAGTCTAAAGATGAAACGAACTCACTCACTGTTACTTTTGAAACTTTTAAACCTTTAATTATAGACAACATACTGTAAATTTTAAGTAGCATGAAGAAAGTAAGAACAAATGACTCAATACTGAAGTGATAAGGCGCTATCTTTGGGTGTTTAAACTATACATTAGGGCAGGATGTGCTTACCTCGAAAAGCCCTGAGGTGGGTCTGAAATGAGGAAGCTTTTCTCCAGGTCTCGCAGTACATCATTCAGCATGCGCACATGGGAAACGTCGCGCTCCTTTGGGTCGTTGGCTGGACGCATAATCTCTGAATGGAAGAAGCTAGAATTTTCTCGCAAGGATGCTGCAGCGGCCAGAAGATCAGGCCTGATTAAGTGGTCAGCTGTTGAACAGCACATGGAAGAGAAAGAGAAATGGAAAGAGTAGATTAAAGACTGAAAATAATAGGATGAGTAAATCAGTCTGATAGATCTGTGTTCTTTCAATATACCTATGCTTTATTAAATATAGATTTTTATATTAGATGTTTGTTTTATATATTTTTTAAAACACTTAAAAGCAGTTTATGTGCAAGTTTGTATATTATAAACAGTTGTTTGTAGGTTTGTATATTAGGGTGCAAGCGCAATCTCTACCCTGCTTATATTATAAGAATATAGTTGAAACTCGAAAAATTTAAATATCATGCAAAAGTTCATTTATTTCAGTAATGCAACTTAAAAGGTGAACGTAATATATGAGATGGACTCATTACATGCAAAGCAAGATAGTTCAAGCCATGATTTGTCATAATTGAGATGATTATGGCTTACAGCTCATGAAAACCCCAAATCCACAAAATTAGAATATTGTGAAAATGTTCAAAATTCCTGAGCCTTTAAATGGTCTCTCAGTCTGGTTCAGTAGGAAGCACAATCATGGGAAAGACTGCTGACCTGACAGTTGTGCAGAAAACCATCACTGACATCCTCCATAAGGAGGGAAAGCCTCAAAAGGTAATTGCAAATGAATTTGGATGTTCCCAAATGGCTGTATCAAAGCACATTAATTTATGAAAGTTATGTGGAAGAGAAATTTGTGGAAGAAAAAGGTGCACAAGCAGCACCGCAGCATGGAGAGGATTATCAGGAAAAGGTCATTCAAAAGTGTTGGGGACATTCACAAGAAGTGGACCGAGGCTGGAGACATGGGCTTCAAATGTCATGTTCCTCTTGTCAAGCCGCTCCTGAACAACAAACAACGTCAGAAGCGTCTTACCTGGACTAAAGAAAAAAAAGAGTTGGTCTGTTGCTCAGTGGTTCAAAGTCCTCTTTTCTGATGAGAGCAACTTTTGTATCTCACTTGGAAACCAAGGACCCAGAGTCTGGAGCAAGAATGGAGAGGCACACACTGCAAGATGCTTGAAGTCCAGTGTGAAGCTTCCACAGTCTGTGTTGATTTGGGGAGCCATGTCATCTGCTGGTGTTGGTCCACTGTGCTTCATTAAGTCCAGGGTCAACGCAGCTGTCTACCAGGAGATTTTGGAGCACTTCATGCTTCCTTCCTCAGATGAGCTTAATGGGGATGCTGACTTCATTTTCCAGCAGGACTTGGCACCTGCCCACACTGCCAAAAGCACCAAAACCTGGTTCAGTGATCATGGGATTACTGTTCTTGATTGGCCAGCAAACTCGCCTGACCTATAGAGAATCTATGGGGCATTGCCAAGAGAAAGATGAGAGACATGAGACCGAACAATGCAGAAGAGCTGAAGGCCGCTATTGAACCATCCTGGTCTTCCATAACACCTCAGCAGTGCCACAGGCTGGTAGCTTCCATGCCACGCCGCATTGTGGCAGTAATTGCTGCAAAAGGGGCCCAAACCAAGTATATACCCTGAGTATATATACATAGTTATACTTTTCAAAGGTCCGATATTGTTCTACAATATGTACAATCCTTGTTTTATTGATTGCATGCAATATTAAAATTTTCTGAGATTGTGGATTTGGGGTTTTCATGACCTGTACGCCATAATCATCTCAATTATGATAAATCACGGCTTGAACTATCTTGCTTTGCATGTAATGAGTCCATCTCATGTATTAGTATCACCTTTTAAGTTGCATTACTGAAATAAATGAACTTTTGCACGATATTCAAATTTTTCGAGTTTCACCTGTATATTATATTCTTTATTTATATCCAATCCTGTTTATAATATTTAACATTCTTTATAAGTAAAAAATAAAGGTATTGTCTGTTTAATGGTCAGAACTCGCTCTTTCAATAATATCTTTACATTTCATACATCAGAAATTCTGTCTATATGTCTGTCCAGTCAGATTTTGTCACAGCATCACGCAAAACTGTCTGGACAAAATGTAATCAATCTGTTGCAATACTTGTATATGTGCCTGGAGTTTAATGCGCATCATAAAAATTGATGTTATAAACAGTTATGTGCCAGATTTAACGTAAACAAACACCTGCACCAATAGATATTAATTAGAAAATCACAACTAAATATTTTTACTAGGATCAGTTATCATTTTTACAGCTGAAATAAGAGCACTGAAGTGGTATTAGTGAATCTTAACACACTGGAGTTGCTTTAAGACGAAACGTAAGACACTCAACCTTCCATAATTTTATGTCTTTAATAAGTTAGAGAGTTCTGCTATACAGAAATAGAGGCAGACATGTACGTGGGCTTCAAACTAAAATAGTAATATGATTTCTGATTACATTAAAGCTGATCAGCTTTTATTTTTTAGCTTTAACCTTTTACTATTTTACAAACTCTTTACCCATCAATGATGGGTACTCAAAAGAAAAAGTAAAAGATAGTATGTTGCATCATGTATTGTTGCAATATAACAATTCAAATGATTTTACCTTGTTAAGGGAATAAAAGAGCACACAATCTAAAATCTATAATCATCTTTATATCTAGGCTAAAGTGCATGCAGGGAAAAGAATAAATCTGCAATGCAAACAAGATTTAGTAGGGTCAGTAATTAGGGGAGGCTGTTCAGCCAGTGGAACGGCAATGACCGAATCAAAATGCAACACACTATCTTTAATTCAGCTGTTGCGCTCCAATTATGCAACACCGCTGTAAATTATTACAAGCTGCAATTATTACATAAGTCCCTTTTAGCAGCCTCATGACATGTGACCAGACATGAAATGTTCATCCGCAATGAGCAGGCCTGGAGTGAGTCCTCTGCAGCAAAAAAATATAATTAGGAGGTAGAGACATCAAAATGAATTTCAACCCCAGCTAAAAGTACAATCAGTGTAGACCCGGCTTCTAAGTTCCAAAGACGACGTGTTTGTTTTCAGTGCACAAAATATTCAAGCTCAGTTCAGCCTGTGTGTAATTAACCTTGGCTACTGTCAGATTCTGCGCTTTAGCGTGGGGTGAGGTGGGTGGTTCTGCAGCACGTCTGGGTATGTATGTGTGTGAGGGCTTGTGTGTGTGTGTGTGTGTGTTTCTGATAAAGTGAGAAAGATGTTAGTGGAGAGAATTCTAGCCACTGGAGAATATGCATGCTGTACGAGTCTTCGGAGGAGAGAAAGAAAGAGAGGATAAATATAGCAAAAGAAGCCGTTCCCACTCCACAAACTTCCACGTCCCTCGCTCTACAGGGAGAGCGGCGGTTATGAAATATGTGGGAGGATTGCTGTAATCTATCACCCGCTCTGACACGGGAGGAGGTTTGGGGGGAGGGGTGGCGGCATAGAGGGACAGCAGTGCTGGCATGAGCCCAGAAGATCCTTAAGTGTAACAAATCAAAAGAGAAACTTGAAAATATCGCATGTTCGAAAGCAGAGTGAGGATGTGCGAAAGATCTGAACCAAGGACACGACGTGGGAAAGCAAGACGTAGAAAACAAAGCGCCAATGCCCTGGGCAGACGCTAGCAAAATCGTCACGTAAGCTTTCAAATGGCATTTGGAAAACTCATTGTGCGGACGTCCTTTCATTCCGCAAGGACGTTGTTATCTGGCTCTGCACCTTTTCATACCGCACCTGCGCTTTCTTCTTTACGAGCAGAAAAGTGTGCAACCGTGGCTCATAGTTCCACTGCTTTCATACAACTGCATGTTTGTAATTTTCACTCTCTTTCAGAACTGACTCGGATAGAGAGATTGATCACAACCTGATCTGATGAGTTGTTTAAGTGGTTAAAAAAAACAACAAAAACACAACAACAGGGATGGAGAATCAATTATCGAGTCTGCATATCGTCCGTAACTTGAACAGGGTTTGGTTTTCAAACTGCTGGTGTAATCTAAAATACAAAGTGCACCCATGTGAATGATTTAATTGCACAGAGCATATTAAATTACTTCTATTTCATGTAGCATTTGACCAATTAGAGCAGTGTATGTGTGTGTGTGTGGGGGTGGGGGGGGGGGGGTGGATATATTAATATACCTGTCTGGAAATATTAATTAAACTGATTTTCTGCTAAATGTTTATACCACAATAACAGAAGTATTCTGTAGTTAATTCAGTCTCTTTGTGGCCACAAATTAAATGCATTAGCTCAGCAAATGATTTTTATCTCCTTCAATACATTAATATAAATAACTTATTCGTTGCTAAGGTAGCATGACTACTTATGGGCATATGATGAAAAAGAGAAGCGACTGAGAGATGTTAATTATAAACGTTGCAAAGAAACCAGCATTCACTCCTTTACAGTCAACTATTTATCCTGGGTAGCACTTTACTTAACACAATATTCCCAAAATGTTAGAGTTAAACAGGAACTTCTGATGAACAAATGTTATAAAGAAGGCTGAACATCCATGAACGAATGATGATTCCAGCCGAGTTGACTCAGGGCCCACTGCAGCCGTTCCTGTGAACATTTGGCAAGTGGAACGCCTGATTACCTGATAACTGCTAAATCGACTTGTGGGGCCAACTTGGAGTTCCTGGAAGGCCAGCATTTCAAACAGGAAGGAGACAGTTTAGCAGGAGATTATGTAGAGAAAATGATGGGAGTTTTTTTTTTTTTTTTTTTACCCTCATACTTGTGTTTGGTTTATTCTGCAAAACCAAAAGTTCCAGTTTGACTTCAACATACAGTAGCTCGTAAATAAATGGTTGCAATAAATGTGCCAAATAATAAATAAATAATAACATACCAAAAATAATAAATTATCTAAATATAATGCACACTGACAATGTTGTACAGAGTGCACAAAATCACAGTGGATAACAGCAAAATCTGAAGTGTATTAAAATTCTTAATAACTGAACATATTCACACATTTTGAACAATTTATAGGTTAAATGTTGCGGGACATCAGAGAGAAAAGTTCGTTCTGTTCTCACTTACAGTACATTATAGCATACCGTGTGTTACAAATTTGCCAGAAGGGACAAATTATTGGTATTTTGATCAAAACGTCTAGAACTATCCGACACATTGTTTATATCTGGAAAGTTAGTGCTGAACCAACAGCTTTGAGAAAGAAATGTATTTTGAAAAAAATGTATGGAAGTCACTTAAATACAGTACTTGGTAAAGGTGCATAGTAAAAGAACGGAAAAAAAACTGATAGTAGAAATCACAGCTAGGTTTAAGAGATTTTTGAAAGTAAAATCATTTCCACACACAATACAGCAAGAACTAAAGACTGAAGAGCTGTCGTCATAAGAAAATTAATGAGACTTATTAACAAAAAAACAAATGGTGGCGATTTGCTAGAGAGCATAAAGTTTGGACTTTGGGGCAATGGAATAAGTTATTGTGGTCCAGATTCAGTCTATTCCAGAGTGATGGGCATGTCAGAGAAGGGAAGTGCATGAAATAAAGCGCACCCTCATGCATAGTGCCCACTGTACAAGCCTCTGGAGGCAGCGTTACTGTGTGATCTGGGGTTGTTTCAGTTGGGCAGGTCTGGACTCAGCTATGTTATGTGGTCATAAAATAAAGTCAGCTGACAAACTGAATGTACCGGATGATGTGAATGGTTGTCACATCTATGGACTTTTTCGTTCCTACTGTAGCATGGGCGTAATCCAGGATGGCAACACCAAGATTCATTAGACCCCAATTGTGAAAGAGTGGTTCTGAGAGCATGAAGAATCATATTCCCATGAGAAATGGCCACCACATTGTGCACTCTAATCAAAGACAAAGGCGGTCAAACCGAATATAAGAGCTGGACAGTGTGTGTAAGTCAAACAAATCATTTACTGTATTACTTATGTTGTAGAAGCTATACTGTAAAACCTACTATCCTCACTTATTTCTTAAAAAATAACAGGACATAAAAGTCCGTTGTACATGTTACCAAGATACACACCATCTTCTCTCCTTAGACTTTACATCGTACACCTTTTTGTCAGTCAGGTCAGTTCTGACAATGCTAGAAACTGCATTCATTTTTACATTACAATTACATTACATTACATATAAATCATCTACCACTCTGATATGTTTGAAAGATTACATTAATATAAACCTGCGATGTGCCTCCCAGTGAGAACTATTGTTAAAGTCATGCACTTACTAAAAGAACAATGTCCTTGCTTAAAGGAAGTTGTAGTTATTTCAGAATCCAGTAGCACTGGGGTATAAAATATAAATATACACAATAATTTGTAGTATGATCCAATACATGACCTGAATTCATTACTTGGAGATCACTGATTCTCTCATGCATCACAAGTCACTGTGACACATCTCGCTTGCCTCTCTAAGCAGCTGCAGCTGTGCGTGTGTGTGTGTGTGTGTGTGTGTGTTCATGTCGGTTCATGTGTGTAGTGGATGGGGCTGATGATATATTAATACTGTACAGCTTTATGGCTTTGCAGGCTGTCTGTATGAGACAGGATTATGTGGCAATTATGCACCTCACCTGTCCCGCTCTGTGTCTGCATGAATATTTAATGTCAAAAGCACAGTGCCATGGAGAGGACTCAGGGGGGAGCCCTGGCTCTCTGTTACTCTCTCTGCAGAATGAGGGGTGACACGGGTGGATATTCAAGGCCCTCAGCATCATAATTTAATATTATTGAAAGAAATTCAGCTCTGCAAGTAGGACAGGGCAGGCACAAGTGAATAGTAGGCCAGAGCTCAGCGCTGATTACCACCCTTGGGTTCCTCTTGATGAAGTTGTCTCATAATTAAATGTATGCCACTTTTATTTTCTAGCGTATAAGGGCCAGTCTAATCGATATACTCCGTTTGCATGAATTGTTGCGAATGAAAGATAATCATGCCTGAGTAACCTGGCTATTTAGAATACTCAACTTTTTTTGAGACTACGTAAGAAAAAGTCCGGTCTGCATTTCCGGAATAAAGGATGACACATAGTGAACACCTAGTTTATATTCTTTACGCAATTCAGTGTATTTCACAATGTCGTAAGATGGAGGTGAAGACGGATGCAAATACAGTTTGAGCTTTTATTACAGGGGATGGCAGACAAATGCAAAAGAGTGTTCAGAATTTTTATCCCAAAACCGGCAACAGTCAGGTCATCTGCGAAAGTCAAAAACCAATAGGATAACAATACATGTAACACTGTAAATGCTTGGGAGGTTTAGGTGGGTACACTCTTAGCGTATTGTATATACTATGTGGGGATAATTGTGGTTAAGTGTGTTTGATTAGAAATCAGCTGAACGTGAACGATTGCTCAGAAGAAGAATATTTGTATTCCATGGCGTGTTCTGGAAAATGTGTTTATTGTTGATTCCATTGACACACATGTACCTGTTGCTGAAAAATGTTGAGCATATACAGTAATCATCTGGCACAACTGCTACTGATGAAGCAGGGCTAAAAAGTACATCCTTGTTTATATCATTGTGTGTGTTTTTCCATTGTGCTTAGTGGTTAGCACTGTCTCTTTGCACCACCATGTTCCAGGTTCGATTCCCACCTCGGGGATCTGTGTGCATGAAGATTACATGTTCCCCCTGTGCTTGGTGGGTTTCCTCCCACATACACGGAAATCATCCCAAGTGGCATTTCCAAATTGCCTGTAGTGTGTGAATCAGGATCTGCATGTGGCCTGCGATGTATTGGTGCCCCGTCCAGGGTGTACCCCGCCTAAGGCTCCTGGGATAAGCTCCATGGGATAGAGTGGAACAGATGATAAGTGAGTGAATGAGTGAATGGCAAATGTGAAACATTATACCAATGCCTTGTTTCCTTGCTAGCCCATTTGGACCTCTGTTAAATGTAACATCTGAGAGAAGAACTGCTTGATGTGTCCACAGCACCTCAATATGCCTACACACTTGCCGACCAGGAGAAAAAAACACACACACACACACATACAGTATGATGGAGTGTTGAATGTTCTCTAGTCTATTCATAGAAAAAGGGAGGTATTTAAGTCCTGTACACATGTGTCATGTCCATCCAGGGAAAAATAAAGGCGAGTACAGTATTTTACAGACACCTGGCCATGGATCAAAGGAATGCCATATAAGGAATAAGAAAGAACTTAAAGACAACAAAGAGATAGGGATGTAAGACATGTAAGAAGACTATTACGCTATAGACATGGAACGCTATTAAGAGATCGTCTTACCTTTGAGTTTATTTTGAACATCCAGTGCTATATCTAAGGGTGAAAAGGGAAGGACAGGATCGGTAGCAAGTCGCATGATGGCCTCTGCTGTCATCTACATAAAAAAAAAAAAAGAAAAACAATAACAATAATAATACAAATAATAATAAAAAAAAAAGATTCAAATACAAATAAAATATTTGATCAGAACATACAGGGTGCTTCTTTTTTTAATCAAATCATAAAAACTATAATTATCTAGTTTGATTCAACAACAGTTTGCTTTTATAAGTCAGACTGAACCAGATGTGTCTGCAGCGTTGGATTCAGTCATCCTTGTCTTGTCTGTCCTCTTTTTTTTTTTTTTTAATCCATGTTTTCTGCTGTTGGTCAGCCCCAAGGCTCTATTCCAGCACCTGCTGTGCAGACCCCTTCCTCTGTTGCACAGTGACATCTGTTTCCTGTTATTCTTGGATGCTGATCACCTACCGAGCACCTCTGCTTCTTCCGTATCCACACAGAATTCAAAGAGTATGCAGGAATACATATGCTGTCAGGTGGAAATGCCTCAGTACACCACCAGGAACTGTCTTTAATTAATCATTCATTAAAAGAAATCACAATGTTCGAATGAGAATCTTATCTTACATACTGTAAGAATATGTTATTTAGAGATGTGTAATGATGAACATATTTAAGGTGATTAGGAAGATTTTCATATTAAGCTGAAATATTACTAAATATCTGGTTCACACATATGTTTGGATCTAATTTCTCAAATTGATGACGTGTTAATGGCAAAGTAAATGCTGGCTTTATTAATATAAGGGAGGTTACATAATGTGGGGGTCATCTGTGTTCCAACGATATTACAATTACATATGCAAAGTAAAAAAAAAAAAAATATATATATATGTATTATATATTTTATAATACAACCTATATGCATGTTTCTAAAATCTATCATTAAAACATTTCTAAAACATACAGGATGTAGAAAAGTGTGCAGGCTCGCTGAAACATTTTACCCTGAAATATAATCACTATAATTGTATTGCACCAATGTGTGAATCCATTAAACATCCTTGTCCATGAGTTATGCATTATAAGCTATGGGGGAAAATGTACATTTCATTCTGCAACATTCAATCAACCCTTTTATGTGAACCCATTTAAGCCCATGCAATACTACTGTATATGAAATCGACATTTCACATAAGCGACAAAAAGTTACATCATCAACATTTTGTAAAGATGGGAAGAAGAAAAGTAAGTGGTCTCATTCTTTTCTTCAGTGTTTTCAATCTTACTGTGATATTGGCTCATGAGCTACAATCCTGCGATCCCAAATTATAGACCAGAGGAAGTCCATTATGAGGAGCATTCACAAAACCTGTGAAATTTCTCAGGAATTAAGGCGTAAAAAACAATTGGCATTTACAGAAGAACAGGACAGAAGCACAGTACAGTGATGAGACTCTTAGCCACAGTAAAACATTTGAATGGTGCAAAAAGAAGGCTGTGGATGATTATCATCCACATGATTATCATGCTGAAGTAATACTTGCACATTACAGGAGCTCGGCTGGGAGTCATTGCCACGTACCCTGTACAGTTCTGACCTCGCTCCAAGCCATTTCCACATATTTGGGCCATTAAAGGAGTTCCTGGGAGGCCAGGATTGCAGACATGAAGCAGTTTGATCGTGGCTCCGGTGTACTGAGAATACTTTCTACCTTGATGGAATCCAAGTACTGGTGAAATGCTGGGATACGTGCATTAGCAGGGGATTATATAAAGAAATAAAAGGGAGTTTTTGAATCTTACGACTATGCTCTACAATTCTGCACATCAAACGTCCCAGGTACTCTTGATCTTACATCGTAATACTTAATAGAGATCAAAATATAGCCATTGTCTGCAAGTAAACCTTGGGAAATGTTTTAAAATTGTTCAAGGCTTATATTCAATGATGAAAATAAATAAATATTCATACTTAAAGAGTTGAATGCCTGTGGAGCACCCATTATTACCGTTGCCCTTACTTGTCATTATTTGTGGCTTTCAATCATTGAGAATAATCTCTTTACAATACGGAAAATGTTCCTGCTTGCTAGTGGACTCGACTTGCTTGTTGGACAGCTCATATGTATGCATCAGTCTGCTAGCACTGCTGGTGCCGTGAAACACACAAATCAGTCGTTTAAGTAAATATGAACCCAAAGGTATAAAGGAACCTATTATACTCTTTATTTAATCTTAACAACACTGCTCCCGATAATATGGTGCCATTAAGCCTGTGGGCTGCATATTTTCTACTTTTCCTAGTTTCCTTCAGATGCAAATTTTCTGCGGATTATTAAATCTCTTGCAGGGCAGTCGAACTAGCGGGGAATCAATTACTGGGCAAAGATTTCAACAGTGATTGGAGCAGACTGAGTAATAATACCACCACCACCAAAAAAAAAAAATAATAATAATCAAGGCCAATAACATACAAAGGATGAGAAAAGCATATTATTACTTGTTTATTTGGCCTTGTTTTTTTGGCACTGCTTTCAAGCTCTTCCTCTTGAGAGGGTGGAATAAGCAGACACATGATGCGGAAGAGGTAGCAGAATTGAGCAGATTGAGCTATTGCAAATGTAGAAAGGGAGGTTTTTTGTGGCAGAAATAAAAAAAAAATCAGAAACTGTCGAGATTTGACGTGTTATTACATATGCTTTCATCTTTTGGCATCTGGTACAGAGCACAGTTGTCTGCTGTTGTGGTGATGGACAAAAAAACGCATGTGAAGAAATGTTTACCGTTGATCTTGTAACACCTTAAATAAGTAGGTTGTACAAATTCCCAAAGTGCTGCTTTATTATTTAAAAGCCCTACCAAGATCATTTAACAGACATGACTGAAAAGACAGAATTCTGTTTGCAATCTTGTTACTGTCTGGCTTGGTACAGTGCACAGTGGTACTAAATGTATTAAACAATGATTTAGTGTTTGTAATTTTCATTTCCTTGATAGCTAAATTTCTAATAAACAACAAACAAACAAACAAACAAACAAAAATTTTGTTAAGTCATGTATATTTTCTGTGTAGTAGTAGTAATAGTAGTTGTAGGGGTTGTGGGAATAGTAATAGTAGCAGTAGGAGTTGTAGTAGTAGTAGTTATGTGGTGGTAAATGGAGTATAATAATAATAATAATAATAATAATAATAATAATAATAATAATAATAAGTAGTAGTAGTAGTAGCAGTTCGTGTAATGATAGTAGTAGTAGTTGTAATTTCAGTAATGTGATCATTACAGCTATTGCATTGTGTATTATTATTATTATTATTATTATTGTTGTTGTTGTTGTTGTTTTTGTTGCTGTTGTTGTTGTAGAAGCAGCAGTAAAAGGGCTGGTTATTATTGGTATAATTACAGCAGTAATATTAGTAGCAGTAGCAGTGGTGGTGGTGTTGGTGGCAAAGAGAGCAGTTTTATTATTATTAGCAGCTACAATTATAGAGATTATAAGCAATAATGACTTGCAATAAAAATGTAGCGGATATCAAGGTCTATTAAAGTTTCTTGAACATTTACAAATGTGACTACATGAAATCCAGATGTGTCCAAATATGTCTATTAAACGTACACAGTTGAGGACATACTGTATAGTACTGTATAATCAGACAATACAATGCATGTATTATTGTGTTGTGGCATTTTTACTGTCTAGAGAAAATCCACCACAATGTTCATCATGAAGAACCCAGCTGTCCATCAAACACATTTTATTTGACTGTAAGTTTTTTACTCCTTTAAGGAACTTGTTTTATTCTGTTGACACTTTTTAAAAGTTTTAAACAAGTAAATCCAAATGTAGTTTTAAAGTTCTCAGAAAAAAAAAATTAAACATACTTATCTAGTTTTAATATTGAATAACAAAAATGAATCTCTCGCCATGAATATAGCCATAGAAGCTGGCATGGTGTTGAAGAAAGAAAAAGAAAAAGAAAGAAAGAAAGAATCTCACTCAGTCCGTATTACTAAGATTATATTGAGATTCATAAACTGATATGTAAATATATTTGTAAAGATGATAAATGAATAAATGTGAGCAGGTAGGTGAATTTAAAGGAACAGAAGTAATCAAAGTCTGAGCATGAGGTTCTTCCTGACAGCAGAGGGCTCTCTCGGAGAAGCTTAGCCATGCTGATAAAGTGATGAACACCAATTCACAAGCAGAGAAAGTCAAAGACACTCTCAGTCGTATACCAGACTTGTGTATGCCAAGCATATTTGTCTGCTGTCACTTTATTTATTTATTTATTTATTTTTGAAAGCCATCGCTAAGACTTGCTGTGCTGAAGACACAGTGAAACACACTATTCCCTAGGATTTGGTGTGTGAATGTTTATGCAATGGAATTTTAGTGCTGGCAGACTCGTTGGAAGGTAACTAGCCTGGGGAAAACCTGATTAAGCTCATGCTTCATCAATATACTGGTATGCAGGGTAGACTAAACGTGCACTATAAGGATAAACATACAGTATAGAAGTACATTAAATGGAAGATACCTATACATTGGGGAGTTAAAAAGCATCGTCTGAAAAATAACCTTCTAAGAAATTATGTTCTGACAAATGTTTTTATGGTTTTTAAACGCATCCCCCACTGTAAATAATAAATACCAACCTTATGTAAATAATTTAAAATAACCTGCATCAATTAAACATATTTTAAAGGAAGGGCAGATTCAGATTTATTTGTCTATTTAAATAGTTATTTTGCTCCACCAGCACCTTCCACGGCTGACTAACTAACCCTGACTGGTTCAGCTGGCGACTGACAGCTAGTTTAATTAACAGGGTGAAATAGGTTTCAATTCTTATTGATACTAGGTAGCCAAAAAGTAAGGAGTATAAGCCATAGGGGGGGTGGACAGTCCTGAGAAACATATGAAATTCGCTTTATATTACCTCTTATTCTGCTTTAGGATATCAGCTACATTAACTTCTTGGTGTCCAGAGTTGAATCCCAAATAGTGTTAAATAGAAAGCTAGTGTGCTAGGGTGTACAATCCCTTGTTCCACACACAGTAGTAGTTTGTGTTAGCCGTGAACAGACTACAAACAGTTCAGAAGCAATTTGGAACAATGTTGAAGGAATTACTAAGGAGACAAAGTATTCTTTAAGCCCAAGCGGCACAGATGTGTGGCGGCAACTCAGCATACTGTAGGTCAATGTATATTTTTTATATTAAAAAAATATATGCACTCATATAGAAGCCTTGCTGGTGTGTGTTAATAGGGAGGCTTCAGACTTTAATCTGTGAAAATAAATTTACTTTATGAACAAGTGTGTTATTTTTCAAGGTTAAACCATCAGAGGAAGAAACATCAACAGCACAACAGACCTGAATGCATTTGTGAATTAAATCTCAGTCTTACTGCAGGCAGAATAAAATTTGGCAAAATAATAAATAGATAAATATGAAAGCACCTAATAATACAGATGCACACGTGCCATGCCATATTTATTCCAATGACTATTCAGCAAAAGCACATTATACTGTAAGATGAAAGATGAAATTCCCAATCACAGAATAGAACACAGAAGATTGAAGAAAGTGCATAAAAAAGCACAGCTTGTAAGTCAGAGATAAATATAGATTTAAATGTGTAAAGAATATAGATTATACTGTATAAAAAGAGACCAACAAAACAGATACAACAAACTAACAAAAGTTGAAAAATCAATAGTAAAATTCCATATTTAAATGAGTTGCTAGTGCTCTAGGTAATAAAATTCTTGCAAATGACTTAGCAAACAATAAAAACTTTAGACAGATAAAAAAAAATACAAAGTAAAATGATTGAGAATGACAAACTAAGAAATGAAGACTTTGAGTCGCTTAACAAATATTAAGAAATATTTTAAAACTTTTCTTTTGACTTTTCACATCATAGGCACAATGCATATGTAAGACCTTGCCTCAAACGTTCAGTTAATAGTTCATTCTGGAAGTGTGCTTGTAATCCAAAGCACTGGTATATCAAAGCAAATTTCCCCATACAAAATAATGTAAACTTTGGCGGTTCGTTTCACAACCCCCCAAAAATATATACATATATAAAACTGAGTAATACAAAATATAAAGTAAAAATAAAACAAATTAACCTGCACTTTACCTTTAAAAAGAATCGGGACTGTAGTGATAGAGAGGAGAGGAGGAGCAACACACCCACACACACATGCGCAAAAAAAAGCTTTACACACGTGATCACAATGTTATAGTAAACAGTTTGTGTGTGTACAAACAAATATAAAACCAAAACCAAGAACCAAGCAATGAATGAATAAATGAATAACCCTTAATGAGGGACAGGACTTGATGGCTCAACATCTTAAAATCACAGAATCCTTTTTTTTCCTCCAAGGCTTCAAATGAGTTGTTAAATATCCACACACTTGATTCACAACCAAGGCCGGCTCACAGTGTACCCGAATTCAATGTCCATATACTTTAAAGCAAATTATACTGTTTTAACTACTGGTAAATTATGTCGAATCAAAACTCAGCCATTCATGATAGCTTCATTTGCCATCCCAAATAGCTGAAAATTCACATTTACCTCTCCTTGGGAAAAGAAATTGAAATGAAAGCTTTATAAATTGTAGAAAGAGGACGGCATAAAGGGAGTTATGACAGGCATCTGGCAAATGCAACAATCAATTAAGCTTATCAATCTAAAGTGTCACAGAAACTTGCAAACCTGCCATATTACCCAGCACAGGCCATTTTTTTCTTCCCCTGATTAATAAACACTAATTAAGGCATTGCATATGTTTCGTGACAGTGCAGGTGCTCAGTCTGAGAAATTTTCAAAACACTTCTGCAGTTTGTACTGCAGCAAAATGCTGTCACAGCAGGTACAAAAACGGGTTTACTGAGTCCCCAGAGAACTGAACACGCATCAGTGACGCATCCCATACACCGGCTACCTTCACTAAACATGATGCAGCTTATCACAGTCACTTACATAATACACACTATTTTAAATAAAGAAACACAATGCAAAATATTAAAATGTTAGACAATACTAAAAATTACAGCACCACACACTGACCAAATAGACTGAAACTGTAAAGTTGAAATCTGGAAAAAAAATCAGTCCACCTTCTTCGACAATCTGGTTTTAGTGACTACAGATTCTGAAGCTATGGTAAATGTCTACTGCTGTAGCCGATCTACTTCAATATTTGACATATTGTGCATTCGGAGACGAAGCCTGCTTATCACAGTTGTAAAGAGTGGTTATTTTATTTACTGTAGACTTCCTGACCTCTCTCTAAACAACAAGGCATTCCTTCTAAAAAAGTGTTGACCATTGGTTTTGTATTCTGCATCTTTCTGTGTGTACTCTCTGGGTGTATGCGTTGCAGTATTACCACAGTATAATCTGATTATATAAATAGCCAGCATATTAATGTACACAGCTGAATAATGTGCTAAATATTTTTAATAGCTTGGAGTCTAGAAATCAAGTACAGTTAAAGTTTGAGAACCCCTGACCTAAGACTATTAGATCTAATAATTAACAGGATAATAAGATAAAATGGGTAATTATGAGTCAGTCCTTATTAGTGACCTGACCATACAGTAAGTGTTAATGCAGTAACATAATTATGATTATACAACACACCTTTAATTGTTACAAAAAATAACATGTAAAAACATGTAAAAAACAATAATAATTAAAAAAAAAACATTAAGTTCTGTATTACTGTGAAATTCCTCTCATAATTCAGCGCTAAATCTGAAGGACAAAATATTTGGATTTTTTCTTTCTTTTTAGGGAAAAAACTGAAAAAAAAAAAAAACTGTGAAAACGTCTGCTGTACACTTTAAAATTCAGTGAACACAGAATTTTGTCAAATCCCAGAACACCTATCGATCTCCTCTATGCCTTGTCTGCTTCAGAAAGGAGTCTGGCATTAAAAGGATTAAATGCATTTTGTGCTTTTGCGAGAACCATATGGTCCAGTGACAAATTCTGATTGTGATAAGAAGGGCATTGTGCTTTGGGACTACATTCAGAGACGGGGCAGTTAGCTGCCAAAACTCGTGCCAACACTGGATAGACAGGTATAAAGAAAACTGCCATTTAAAAGGGCTTTAATCATTTCTGTCTGAAGCCATTTGTTGTCCAAACTCTAAACTGCTGCTTACTTTCGACAGTCATATATTCATAAAGCAGTTGGACATTAACCATTAATTCATTAGCTAGTCAACCAGATAAGATTTGGTTCCCCAATCCTATTCTTCTTCTTCTTCTTCTTCTTCTTCTTATTATTATTATTATTATTTCAGAAATCTGAAATCAGAAATGTTCTGAAATGTATGGTACTTAACCATAAAAAACAAACAAACAAACAAAAAAAACGGTAACAAATAGTTAATAAAATGCATTACTGCAAACAAAAATTGGTAACGTGTAATGTAGCAAGTCTTGTGCATGCTCTCGACAGAAACTAAATTATGAGGCTTTGTTCTCTCATTGTACATATTTACTAGAGGCTGGTGAGTGGTTGTATTTTTGTGAAACCCTGCCTGCTGTGCTCGCAGGAGAAATATATAACAAATTCATGTGTATTTTCTTTTCCTTTCCTTAGCTTTGTCAGTGTCGGGATGTTCTTGATTCTAAAAAAAAATTGTATATCATAGGTACAGTATGATACAAGCCAACTAATAAGAGTAGATAAAGTTTGATTCAAATGTGTGTAGCCTGGAATAAATGTTTGTAGTGGAGGAGGTAGTGGGGTTCAGAAATAATAGTTTGCATGTTCTCCCCGTGTTTGGTGGGTTTCCTCCGGGTAACCAAAGACAGTCCAAAGACATGTAGGTTGGGTTAATTGGCATTCCCAAATTGGCCGTAGTTGAGTGTGTGAGTGTGTGTGTGTGTCCTGCGATGGATTGGCACCTTGTCCAGGGTGTACCCCGCCTTATGCCCTAAGTCTTCTGGGATAGGCTCCAGGCCCCCCGTGACCCTGAATACAGGACAATGAGTGAGTGAGTGAGTGAGTGAGTGAGTGATAAAAACACTGCTGACTGATAATTGGTTGAGCCTGTCTTTAGGGCAGCTATGCATAAAAAGTGAACAACTTGGAAATGTAATCCTGCTGCATAACTGCTTGAGCTGCTGATTTGTTCACTGATGAAGTATTTAGAAAATGTACAGATGCATAGACTGTGGTCTAAAAATATTGATGCAGTTAATGGAGTTTCACTAAACTACAAGCCTGAAAGCAAGCTGCATTTCAGATAAAGTTTTATATAAATGTAAGGATTTGTAGCCAAATTTGCCAAACAGACAGATGAAACTAACTGTATATAGTATCTGTCAAAATATGCCAGATAAATATAGTGCATATACAATATTGCATATTTAAGGCAAGTTTACGTCAAAATTATTCATAAAGCAAAGACCCCAGAGCAGCTGAGCTACAGCATTTTGAACCAATAGAAAATACAGTAAAACAAATTTATGTGATATTACAACAAGGAATTCAAGCAGCTTGTTGTGCTGTGTTAATTAATAATCATTAATGCATTTATTGAGATAATGCCTCGAAGCTGTACTTCTAAAATTAAACTGAGAGAAAGTGGTTCCCCGTGCAGCTATAAAAGATTCTGAAGTTATAATTATATTGCTGGCTTGTGTACATCTTTGAGTGTGTTTAATCTAAACACTGTATCACTTAATTTTTAAATGCATATAATTTTCTTTTAATTGTCTTTTGGATGACTTCAAAAACCAATCAGGGTCTACTGGTGGATGAGCAAAGAAGAAAGAATTGAAATGAGATACACAAGTTTCTATGCTTCCTTGCTTAGAAATAAATCCTTTGCCATAAGAGGAGATTTTAAAAACCCTATGAGGATAATTACTGCCCATCAGAGTATAATGTACATGACTACATGATTTCATGTAAAACAGGGAAAGCTTAAAAAATGACATTTGTTTTGAAAAAACAAAACAAAAACAAAAAAAAAAGTGATTTCCTGCAATTCTGCTGTAAACAGGGCTGAAGCCAAGCTCGCCTGTCAACAGCAATAAACTTAATATGCTGACAACTGTTGAAGCCCTCAAGCCATACGTGTACAGCCAAAACTCTTCTACAATTTCTCTACTCCTGTCTTTCCTTAATAATGAAATGCCATTTTGTATTTTTATACATTTTATGAAATCAACAATGTATTGTGCACCACATTAAAATAGAAAGTTTAATGTTACAAATACCAAGGTTGGTATATTTTTGAGAAAGGCGGTAAAAGGATAGAAGCATGTTCCCACATGGAGTCAAGACCTTGAATATTTATACACTCTTAAAAACTCAGCCAACCTTGACCAGGCTACTTTGACTCATCCTTGCATAACACCTTCATCTAAAGTAGTTCACTACAAAACCTGGTATTAGATGAAAGCACATACTGTATAGGGCTCTACATTTTGTGATCATAGCAAGACATACAGTACGATCATTGTATATATATATATTGACTATAACAATAGCAAAAAGTGAAAATAAATAGACTTGTGTTTAAACAACAAAAACCAGCAAATTACAGCCTGAAACTAAACTTAGACTAGACTTTACATTTTCTTTTATAATGCAATTCTAAACTCATTTTAAAATTGTGAACTGACATAACATGTTATTTTAGTTTAGCTAAACACAATAATGAAGTGGTGCTTTAGTTCTTCACTTTGCCCTCCTCTGTCGTACCTCCTTATTTGATTCCTCTGCTCAAACACATCAGTTTCCAAAGCTTCAGCTTTTACTATACAATAGTTTCAACAATGTAATCTAATAGAAGAGAGATGATTGGTGATACAGAGCATAATAGCAATGGGATGTTTAACCATACAGTATGTATCAGGTGTTCTAACAATCAGTAATTATACTACCTGTCAGTCACCAGCATGGGTGAAATTACTGTAGAATAGTCCACAGTACTGGAATTAGAGGAGAACTGTCAAAACCCACATTCAAGAAAATACAACCGAAAACGTTATGTCATCTCAAACAACACTTTGTTTCCTTAAGAACAGCTTCTAATTCATTCCCAATTGTCCAGTAACCACTGGACAATCAATGATCATTTTCCCCACACATTGCCAACCTTACTCGCTCTTGTCGGCCATTTCTTTCTACACAGGCTACTCAGGTGCTTGTTCAGTCCCTTGTTAATTCAGGACTGGACTGCTGTAGCTCACTCCAGGCGGGTCTGTGTTACGTGGTGCTGGTTAACGACCCCCACCATGGGATGGAATAATATTATAAGAGCCCTTAAGGGGGGGGGTCAAGAAAATCAGGTGTAGGGAGAGTGCTTATGAGACGCGCATGGGAAGACTGAGGATAAGAAAACCGAGGACACAAAATAAACAGAGACCATACTGGGGCTTGGAAACTCATAATAAGGTTTTTGATCCTTTTGCGGCGATTCTGCCCTTACTGAGGATTTATATGTGACTTGTATGTGTTTTAACACTTAAACTGAAAGCGCACACAAACTACTGGCGTGCCACTCTATCTCTCAATCACACCGGCTTGTTGCGAAGACGTTGGCTGGGTCTTTGCCTTTGTCTCAGTGCGCACTTGTCTATGTCTTATCCCTAATGCCTTTATCGGTGCTACCTAATGATTGCACAAGGTGCGCAGGTATCAGGGCTACAAATAGATGCGCTGTCAGTTGCTAGGTTAGTGACCTAGTAACCCAGTGTAAGGATCTATCCAAAGACGGAAACTTCAAAGCACTTTTGTAAGTCGCTCCGGGTAAGAGAGTCTGCCAAATGCCCAAATGTACATGCAGCTTCTAATACTAGGCTGAACCCTAAATTCCAAACTGATGATCAAGGGCACTACTTGGTGTGCGGAACAAGGGATCACACATGCCTAGCTTTTCATTTAATGCTCTTTGGGAATTAACATGGATAATATTCTAAAGCAGAATAAGTGGAAATATTTGTTTAATATATATTTAAATATTTTAATATATATTTATTATACATTTAATGTACCAGTAATAATTCTAACTATTTTCACACCTGTTAATTACACTGCCAGTCACAGTTAGATAGTTCGACCAAGCGCAGAAGGACAAGTGTTGGTGGAGCAAAACACCTTGTTAAATAAACAAACAAATCATAATCTGCTGATAATAAATGCCATTTGTAGAACTGCTGCATAAGCCATATCACACTAGAGGTCATGCTGTTATGCTGAATATTCTAAAGAACAGCACTTCCTTTCATGTGACATTCCTTGTGAAATACACTCACCACCAACCTCATGCTTGTCACTTATCCCGAGTCTCTGTGTCGAATAGCTGTATTGTGTTTCGGAACTTTGAGTCCAACATTTAACATTTTATGTGCATTTCTTCTTACAAATATGACGTGAAATGTGACTGGAATGTTGACTGGGAAAAAAAAAGACCTTTTGCTTTTAGAAGCTAACAATTGAACCTGATGGTTATTACTGTACATTTTTGAAATCGCTTCTCTAATAAATGCTGTTTTAACAACACCAGCAATGCTGCAAAAAAAACAAAACAAAACAAAAAAACTGCACAAATATTTCAATAAAACTGAATAAAAGAATAAATTTACACACAATTCTTTTTTTAACATGCATTACCTGAAATTATTTGTTTCAGTTCTTCTTTTTTTTTCAGGCATCTCTTGATCAATTTAAAATAAGAATAAAAAAAAATTAACCGAGTCTACTGATTTAGAAGAATATCATGATTTCAAAATATCTTGATGTCAAAATATGCTGAAATAAACTGAAAGTACTTGAAACAAAAACACCCAGAAAGACAGTTTGTACTAAAAATGCCAGGGTAGCTCCCTCATGTCATCTTGTCTGGATTTTAAGTTTTCAATTTTGAACAGAAGAGCAAGAGGGCTTTTTAATCACCTGCAGTGATGGATGAGGTGGGAGGCTTCGCCACGCTTGGGACGAACACACGGAGGCAAGCGAGGGATGCCTGGACAGCCTCCGATCTGTGGACAAATTACACTCCTCTATTACAATGCGTGTCAGACAGGGCCGTGTCAGCTCTCATACAATGAGATGCCAGTTGGGTGAGCCAGGTGATAAAGGAGCACGTCTGCGAGTACGCCATCAAAACACTGAGTTAAACCCCGAAGTGTCATGGAAAATTACTCGATGACACCTCGTCATGTTATATATTAGGCTGTGATAAACTCCCCCTGTTCTGCTAGTGGTGTGTGTCGGCTTGGAGGTGGAGGCAGTGGGGGGGCAGAATGACTGCTTCAGTGGCTGGTTTGAAAACTTGAAGGGCTCCCTAGGTCTTAAAGGTCTTTTCTGGTGCTATAAATTTAAATAACTAATCAGGCTGTGTAACTGAGCAAATTATTATTATTTTCTTTAAGTCCCTATGAAATGGCTTTAGTTGTGCTGTGATGTTGATTTTTTTTTTTTTTTTTTTGACACCAGAAGCCAGAGTGACTGTGTGCTAATGGACTTGACTGACTTTAATAAGAGACACAAGAAATGTAATATATGCCACATCCCTTGAGAATATAAAGTTGATACTAGCTTAATGAACTAAATACACTAGCTAAATAAGGACAACAGTGAAGAGTTCATGAAGAGCCTTTTATTACTGTGGAGGACTTAATACTGCTGACATAACTGTAATCATGCGTAATAAGATGCGTAGCAGTGTGCTTTCCGGGTTTTGCTGAATGTCTCAGCCAAGGTTGATCCTGAGTGTCACTGATGATGTTGGAGACATGCATCAGACGCATCTGAGTAGTAAGCATACACAGTAACTAAAGAATTGTCATTATTTGTATGTATTTGTTTCTGCTGATCAAACCGTAATTAAGCACTGCGTTCCAAGAGTTTTTACTGGCAACTCCATAAAATCTCTGGTTGATACTTAAAACCTAACAATATTACTTCGTCTTGGTGAAGAAGCCCAGATGGGGTACTAAAAACAGAATCAAATTCTCAATCAGTCTGAGGTACAGTAGCAACACATTCTGGTGCTGAGCAGTCCCAAGTTGGTAAAACACTCCTCTGCAAAAGTGTTTGTCACAAAACCGTGGGCTTGCACAAATTCCTCCCACTTCCAAATAGTGAAATTTTTATTTCCCACCAAGGAATTGTTTAAGAAAAGGAGAGGAGAAAAGAGAAGAGAGTGTAGGGGAATTCACAGCCAGAAACTCACTGCTATATCATGTTTGCTGTTAAACAACTTTTATAATAGAGCTAGTAGGATTAGACCAACGTACTGTATACATTCTAAAGACTATTTAATTGATCTAACAATGAAAAATGTCAAGATGGTTAAACTATCAATAGTTTAACTATACTTTCATGTTGTTAGATGTATCTATAGTACAAAGAGACAGATTTTATATATATATATATATATATATATATATATATATATATATATATATGAAATTCAGGAAGGACATTTAATCACCCAAGGCAAAGTGCCATGTTGATTTTTTAAACTTGAGGCAGACTTGGCTGTGAAGTATTCTTGTTTAGTTTGGCAACAGGGTGAGCAAAAAAATTCAGGGATTTATTAGGACAAACGTACTGGAGGTGCAGACACCCTTTTAAAATAAAGTTTGTGTATATTATTATTATTATTATTATTATTATTATTATTATTATTCATAATAATAATAATAATAATAATAATAATAATAATAATAATAATATTTAACAACAACAACAATAATAATAATAATAATAATAATAATAATAATAATAATAATAATAATAATAATTACTATTATTATTATTATTAATATTATAGACCTTTAAACAGAACTCTAGCAAAAAAGTGTTGTAACAATCATAGGTCTTTCTGATAGCAAATCCATTTGGCAGTTACTGGCAATGCAAAAGCACAGTCAAGTGTGAAATTCACAATCAACCCTTTGTGTGTTATGGTCTTACCAGAGTAGATAAATGACAATTACTTGAGTATATTTCCCTGAATAGTCTTGTTTTATATTAATAGCTAGTAAACATGAAATGGACTGGCTCGATACATAAATGTGTCTGTCATTATTTATCACAGGCCTATGCTGGCAGTTGTACAGTCATACTACAGTATATACTGTATGAGTAGGATATAAAAATAAATATAAAATAAACTGAATCTAGTGAGCTGTGGACAGTGTTGCTGTGTGCATTTTATCTGTTTGCAATTTAGTCCAATATTTTTCCCCTGTCAATTTGCACATTGACTTTATGAAGCTAAATTCATGTAGGGGGTAGTGATCGCTGCTGTTTCACAGTTTCAAGGTTTGACTTTTGTATTTCACAATGTTTACTGTATGTTGTTGATGCAGTTTTTTTTTCTTCTTCAACTTCACCTAGGTGTGAATACATTTGCAAATGTGTGTAGTACTGTATGTACTTCCACCTCAAAGCCACTGTCCTGAGGATAAGCTAATCAACCACAACCCTGACTGTGGTTACAGAAGATGAACGAATGAATTGAATGCTTTCAATTCCTAAATTTGTGTTTTACTCCTGTCACTTCCACAGTTTCTGCTTTAAGTCCATGTTAGCTACTTCATATGAAAATACTCCCTGTGTGTCACTGGCTGTTAAAGGATCATGCAAAATAATATGTCATAAAACTTCAGCAGTACTACGGTTCAGAAGGTCCCAGGTTCAAATCCCACGACCACCAAGTTGTCCCTGTTAACCCTCAATTACTCAGATGTATAATGAGATAAAAATGTAAGTCACTCTGGATAAGGGCGTCTGCAAATGCCTAAGAAAGGTACATGACAAAGAGGATTGTACATGATGTTTTTTACCCATAAGCATTTACATTTACAGTAGGCATTTGGCAGACACTCTTAACCGGAGAGACTTTTTTTTCTGAGATTAGCCAAAATATTGAAGAAACAGATCTGTAGTCGTCATTTAAAGAGTGCCAGTGACTCAGCTGTGCGGACATCTAGAGGAAATTCATTCCACCACCTAGGTGGAAGAACAGAAAGCAGTCTAAATGCCTGTCTTCCTTGATCCCCGATAGATGGTGGAACCAGCCGAGAAGTGCGGCTGGAGGATGGAATGGAACATGGTGGGGTTCAGGGTGTGATTAAATCTGAGAGGTAAATGGGTGCTAGGCCATTTTTAGCTTTTTAGTTTTTATAAGCATTGGTTTATAAATCAATGATCCCAAATAATAAAGTCATTACACCAGAGGTTTGATGCCTCTTCCAAAATATGTTAGGGTTCTGATGTGAAATTGGCCTGGTATACATTTGTTATATTTAACCAAATCTCTTGAACAAATTCATCAACCCACCCATACATGTAGGAATATTGATATTTCTTTCACATCAATATTCATTGCTTACCATTTGTTATAGGTAATAAAATGGTTAGCAATGAATATTGATGTGAAAAAAATTGATCATGTACCATGTGCCTGCATTTGATTGTAGCACTCAATTCACAGGAACGTGAATTTAAGTGGCTCAGTTGTGACCTAAAGAAATACAGAGACAAATACATCTTCAAATCTGTTCCTACTATGGCAAATCAGTGCACTTTACAATAGCTTCTCCATTCCAGTTCCTAAGGAGCAAGCAATAACAATTCGTCTTTCATGACTCCACTGTCCTGTCCTTTCTTCTCCTTACAAGAGTAAAATTTTCATGTAAACTATTCACTGAAACCTTAAGCAATAAATCTTTAAGCTGTTACTTATTGTGAATGAGAGTATAATGGCTATAGAAGACAGGCTCCCACTATATTATCAGGTCTGTATTATGTGAACAAGGATGATAAGGATCTGAGATGCACTGCTTAACCCAAGTTTAATATTACATTGTAGAACCACTAGCCTTGGAGCGATTGAAACAGACTCTCTAGGATCTGTTAACTTCTACTCCAGATTTATAAGAATGTCTTATTATTTTTGTATTATGTTTTTTTTTTTAACAAACAACTCTTACATTTTGTATATGCATTGCATGGCTGAAGATAAGTGAGACGTACAGTATATAAACACTCCTATTGCAGAGCATATTAAACATGAACTCCACTTTGTGCTTGAAGTAAATGTCTTGGAGTCTTGGATGATGATGATAATGGTGATGATGATATTGCCCCCACTTCCAGTTTACTGAGATGACAATGTCACTTGGGCTCTCTGCTCTGCTGAGGACGTTGCCCTGCCTCCAGGCTACAGGGCTGATGATGTCACTCCGGCACTTGGTTTCTATGATGTTGTGCTCACTTGTGAGCTTCAAGGACGACATGCTTTCTTCATCTCGCATCTTTAAGAATTCCATCCCACTTCACTACAACCTGATATTGCCAAGAGCTGATACCAGAATCCAGACAGACTCACACCAAAGGCTCATCGGATGCTCAGAGTTCTAGCTCAGTTCCAGTCAGAGTTTTATTTGTGCATCAGGATCCATACCTGATCTGTCACGTACTGTAAGTGTATGGAAACCACAATAATGCACCACACCTGACATGGCACTAATCACATGTACTGTGTTTTGCATCATGTCTGGACAACACTACTCTTTAGCAAGTAACATGTATAGTCTCTAATTTTTTCACCAGGATCTTGTTATTGTCTTGAATAATGCCTCTCTTGAAGTTATGTGTTTTAGTTTGTTCATTGTCTAGTGTCTGTTTAGATCACTCTTAAGTTCAGGGTTGGGTTTGATACTTTCCTCATGTTCTGTTCTTATGCTTATGCTATGCTAATGCTGAGTTTCTGTCATAGTTCCTGTTTTTCTGGTTCTTGGTGTTAGTTCTTTAAATTATGGACAATTTCCACTCAAGGAAAATCAGTAAGTTGAACAACAACAAAAAAAAAAAAAAATAATAATATTAAATAATAGTAAAAATCTGTATTATACTCATTAAATAAAATTAAATAAAAAATAAGTACATTTTAAATTTTATTTGTAATGAAATCGACATAAAATTAAATACTTGAATGCTACGTGGGCCATAATCACTTTTTGAATGTACTGTACATCCTCTCTTCTCTCATAGCCTGTCACTTTCCAAAACATGTTTGTTGGACTGCTGTAACCATTACGCATATCACACTGAGCTTGGCCATTACACATCTGCTGCAATCACTGAGATTAACCACGTTGGTATCATCTGATTTTCTAAATTAGTTACTGCCTGTCTGGGGATAGTTGATATTAAGCTGGAACCAGCATAAATATTCATCTAAAGAATTTCGTTTCAGAAGGGATCAGGGGTGGTTCTAGAGCACGGGCACGGGGTGGCAGCGCCATTAACCACTCACTCACTGCTTGACCTGTGAATTGGAATCACAGTTCCGCGATTTTCATCACACGTCACATATAAAGTGTGTATAAAGTGAATTATATATATATATATATTTTTTTTTATCGCCCCAATAGCATTTTTGTCTGATTATTTGTGCATAACTGTCTTGACAAGAAAGTACTGCATGCTTAATGTTTTCTAAGCCATTATGAAGATAGATATTTTATGTTAAAGAGTACATGCACAAGTCACTTTATATGCTCACTCTGCTGCTAAGGACTCTACATTATTATTGTTGTTGTTGTTGTTATTATTATTATTATTATTGTTATTATTATGATATATATATTTTTATTTACTACTACTAGAGTTTGACAGGAGCAGCTGAAAGACTAACAGCTGTACTATTTAGTGTTTACAGCATAGCTTCCTCACTGTATTGTCTATTGTGTAGTTTATTATCTTTTTTTTTTTTACAATACATTTTTTTTTTGTGATAGTGAACTATTACTTCAAACTACCATTATTTATGCTTTCTGGAGTTGCACTGTGGTACCTTTACAGCTAAATTCTCCCAGTGTTACAGTATTATGACTGGGTATATATCCCAAATGTCAGGATGAGGATGCAGGTTTTATGAGGTAGAACATAATGTGACTTAATGCCAACTATAACCTACTGTATACCATAACTTCACAGTCTAACCTAACAGTGGAGGATTTGGTGCTTACTAAAATCCATTAACTAGTACTACATGGTTGTCAACCTCCGTCCTTCACAGTGTCCTCAAGGAAGTGATTTCAAGGGCACTGTTCCTGTTAACATCTAGCACCCACAATTTAGCATGTATAATTATGACTGATAAAGTCACACAAGATTTTACCTCCAAAATAATATGGATGAGATACCATTTAGGAGTGTTGAATGTGAGAAATGGAGCCAGGTCATGTGAGATGAAAGAAAACAAAACCTTTAAAAATGTATAAATCCTGGACCTCAGTGTATTTTTTAGTTTTTGCCAAAAGTCTCATAATAAGGGTTTATGAAATTAGTTCAACTCAAATTTACTGTTTGTGTATGTACAGTATGTACACAAAATGTAAAAATAAACATTATGATAATAATATGATTAATATAATATTATATAATATCCATCACACTATTTTTCTTTCTCTAAAATGTGTATACATTCTTGGCTGATATACATGTATACACACTGTAAATATACTGTATATATACTGTGTATATATAGCATGTGTAACATGCTTTTCAAAATTTGCCTCATCTGGCTTATGGTCTTCAATAGAACATTGCTTCTCTTATGCTATGGTTCCCAGTTTTAGTCCTTCTGCCCCACTGGGACAGAGGCACATCTGCAGAACAGACATCATATGGCAACTTGGGCTGACAGCAATGCCGGAGAGAACAAGCATAGCCAAGTCTGCCTCAGGTTGAAGAATCGACATGGCACTTTGCCTTATGTGATTAAATCTCCTTCATGGACTTTGACACATTCCCAGCAGAAGAATAAGTGTTTAAGGTATTAATGAGTTGACCTTTCCTCCCCAAGTAGCTCACCAAATTCTGTTCTACTGAAAGAGGGAGATACAGATACAGATACATACAAGATTGATCATGTGTCTTTTATTTAGGACAGATAAGCAAAGCAAAGGCAGACATAGAAACCATCACCTCCACCTCTAAGGTCTACCAGCCTGAAGTAAAAATGTCAGCATCCCTGTGAATTTTTTGTATAACCACCAGTCCAATGTCTCTTATTATTTCGCTTTAATTGAAGTCCACTTGATTAAAAAAAAATTTTTTTTTTACTTCGACTGATATTTCAAAGGCTATCTAAGTGCAAAAGTAATTATTGTGAAATTATGTGCTTATCATTTCTGACTAATATTACAGAGAATAGCTTTTACAAACCATTCTTCTTTATCCTAATGAGTAGTTCATTTTACACATTTAATACAACTCCAAGAATGCACAGAGTCTATTTAATCGCTAAAAAGGCTCAAATGAAAATATGCATTAACTTCAACAATTTCACAGGCAGTAGAAGTGATAAGCAATCAGGAATATGATTCATGCTTCATTTTAAGTAATCTCTGTACTCTTCCCAAAATCAGATGTGTTTCAATGCTCCTTTGCATTACTTACCCTACGCCAAGGTGACAAACTGAGTTTTGTATTGGGCTATGAGCTTATCTTATGTGCACATAATGACAATGAGCATCGGAGCCATTTCTGAATTAATTATAATTTTTTTTTCTTTTGTAAATTAAAACGTAATAGCAATTGCTAAATCACCAAGGTAGCCCACAACCATCTTCATGGTTTCAATGAGGTACATCAACAGTAACTTCATGGTTACCGTTAGGCTGTCCAATTGTGTCCATCCTTAGCCCAGGGTCATGTGGGTTAAAAAATGTCAACGTCAAGTGCCTATGAAATTATTTCTCTTTATATCAAAACCACTGTTTCACAACTTACGCGTGATGAATCTTTATCTTTTCAGGTTTCCTTGAATATGCTCAGGAATATGCCAGTGACCTGTTAAATCAGGTCATCAGCTGACTTTCCACATAATGTTCTCAGCCTAGACCTGACCAAGTGAAGCAACTCAGAGACTTGTCTCCAGAGACTTGTACAGTCGGCCCCATGCATGATGGGTTCTTTACCGTATGTCATTCACTTTCCTTCTTAGATTGATGCAGCCATCGCTCTGGAACAGGGTGAGCATGACCTTTTTTCTAATGTTCCAAATACATTGCTTATGCAACTGTATCTACTGTAACAAACTGGAGAATTGTTTACTGATTAGTCTTTAACAAGTAGTTTTCTTATGGCAACACAGAGTACCAAACCTGGGAGTTCTTGATAACTGAGCATAAGGAAATGCTTTTAGTTTCAATATTAAACATAACTATGATTTCTACTTTTTTGTTATTTTTCGATAAGAGTTTAAGTGATTTCTGATCATGGTCATTCATGATGTTTTTTTCTAACCACAGGTCTTCCATGATGTTGATGGCTCAGCAATATCTTTCCAGGTTTTAATAACGTGTTGGACGGTTCCTAGTTTGGGTTCCTAGGAATTGGAACCCAATTCCAGTCATTTTAAGCTATCTCCTTAGCTGTTGTTTTTCAATAATTCCACCATTCTGAAACAGGAAAATCTTTTGCAAGCATAATTTCGGTCTCCCTACATGGGTATTTAATAAATGAGAATCTACTCGCTGCAGCAGTTGGGGTTAAAAGAATTGTTGCTAGCATATAATTACTACAGTAATTAGCCAATCAAAGGCTTTTAAATTGCTTATTTAAATTGTAACTTTTTTTGGCCAGGCAGTGTATGTCAAAGGTTTGGCTAGTTAATGAATAATTATATATCATTATCTATGTTTACTGCTCTGTTTTAGGCCCAGTAGAATAACAAAGATTATCTCTTTTCTCATATCTTATTATACAATTATAGTCCACAAGACAAATTTTTATTTCATTTAGTCTAATTTTTTGGGATGTTGTTTGACACACCTGCAAAACAAAACATATTTATCTTACTTTGAATTTTTTTAACAAAAGAAATATTATTTTGATTGACAATAGCATTGGTGCCAGTGGTGCAGTACAATCGGTGGTACAAGGTGTGGTGCTACTAATAGTTGATTATATTTTGCATTTGTGTGTGGGTTTAGAACAGAAGTCAAATGCAAAATAAGTTTTGTATTGCATGTTTGCTAATCTAGAGGTGTACAACACTACTGCTTAACTTCTTCAGGTCACTGCAATGTCTGAACCAGAAACACAAATGGACTCGAAAAATTGTCACCTTGAGCCCAGAAATCCATTTAAGATATCTCAGGTCAGGTCAGGTCAGGTCAGGTCAGGTCAGGTCAGGTCAGCTAGACAGTCAGCTATCTTGCTATTAGTTTCTCAGTTCTATGAAAGCAGACTCACCAGACAATCCAAGCTCAGTTAATTCATCATAACTGGTGTCACTTATCTTGTGTCAGTCTATTAGAACAGGGTAAAACAAATCCATCATTCTGACCTCCAGCTGTTTCTTTCTATCTGACAGTTAACACTCTGTGATCAGCAAAATATCCTGTTTTTGAAAGTGAGTTTTTGTTTCCTGAACTTCAAATAAGCTGCATGGGAGAACCTCCATGATTAATGAGACTGAAAAGTCAGTCTTAAGCCCCTTTTATACATGCAGGATCCTGATGAGAATTTTCACTGAGAGTGATTTTAGCAAGAAAATTGGCGTACTTCTGCAGATTTCCTGGAGCTCCTGGGCTTTTGGAAATTATCGGCAAATTCCCCAAGCCTCTCTTCAATCTCACCAACATCGGCAGAAAGCTACGGAATTATTGGACATATCCAATATTTTTTGTAGACTTTTTCACAAGAAATAAATTGATACATTTCTCTCACTCCTGATACACTGCTGGCCATCCCCCAAAGTTGCAGGGCTCTCTTGGTCCTTGCCGATCTTGTGGATGCAGGACAGCAAGCGTGATATTCACTGAGGAGATTGAGGAATAATCGAGGAGAAGTCCTAAGAGTTCAGTGAGAGTGTTGGCATGCAATCTACTGTACGCAATCCAGGAGAGAGTTGGCAAGATCACGGAGAGTGTTGGCAAGAACTCCCGCTAGTGGCCGCAGGGGCTAGTGTCGTTCTCACTCGTGATGCTCTTGCCAAACTGTGGTCACGGGCCTCTCCTCAGGCTCTCCTCATTCCTGCATGAGTGCTTTCTCACCATTAGCAAAACCACAAAATTGGGGAATATTCCTTGTTCTCGCCATACAATCACTGTACACTTGCAGAGAAATTGGTCATAGGTTTCATGAAAGCGCATCTCAAATCTGTACAATCCTGATGTAACACCATTTCTAGGTCAAAGAATGACCATTTTCTCTACAGGACATGGGTTTAAATAAATAGGTAGAGTTAGGTGCATTGCTATGATATCCAATCGAAAACTGCTTTTGGTTGACAGCAGTAGAACATCCTGAGATGCTTTACTTATAAATTCTGTTTTAAAAAGCTTAATTTATGTAAGTCTGTGTAAACTTCCTGTCAGCACTGCCCAGTTTCCTTCATGTCTATCATCAATAATGTTTTTTTTTATGTTGTTGTTGTTATTCCCCTCATTATTCTACATAAACCCTATAGTCTGTTGTGTATTTTGAATTTTCCAATTTCCAATTATTATTTCTTTTATATGCTGATGCCGTTATTATAATACAGCTATACCATTTATGAAAACAGAACAACGTTCCAGAATACACATCTTAACTTGAAAATAGCCTGTGGAATAGTATACACTTGCGTTCATTCATCTTCATGTTAAACTTTCCTCTGATACCAAAAGCCTCATATTTGCTTTAGGGTTATTCATCCCAGAGGTCCTGGACACGGACTATAGGGAATGTAGTTGGTAGGAGTGATTGAGTATGTATGTGCATGTTTTGTCATTGATATGATCGATGCCAGCCTACAGAGCATTCTTGAGGGGCGCCAACTCAAACACATGTTGTACTCTATGAAGCAATGGTGCTGAGCTGACTGCTACTTCTCCCCAGCTGCGGCCCGGAAATCTCAGTGAAAAATGAGTGCGGAAACTGGAAAGTCTGGGTGAAAACTCCCCTGGCTCAAACAGCCTAAAGAAAAGAGAAAGTGGCCTGTGGGTGAAGTCCACAGAGACCAAGAGGAATGGGTTAGGCTGACTCTTATACAGCTTCGGTGTCAGCTCGGGGAATTCATTTATACCAGCATTGGTGCTGCGGCACTGTGCAGATTGCACGACCATTTCTCATCAATTTATCTTTATTTAACACATGGCTCCCTGTGACTTCTGCAATGTTTCTGAAATCTATGATGTAATGAAGTCTTAGTGTTTATTATTAACCATTATCATAATCTTATCCCGCATTAAGATACAAATCAGAGCTATTTTTTTCTGAATTATTACCCTACAGAGAATATTTATATTCTTCTTCTTCTTCTTCTTCTTCAAAAAAAAAAAAAAATTATATATATATATATATATATATATATATATATATATATATATATATATATATATATATCAAAAGTGTTGTGATGGTATAATATTTATCCACATACAGTATGGTATATAATATTTATGCAATAGAAGGCTTTTCTAATTAATATAATATCAGGTGTTATGGTACTGTACGCAACAAACACTATGTTTACAGAGCTACAGGTTTGACCATGTAAAAGAAATATGGAGCATCACAAGTTTTTTTTCGCAGGCAGATTTTTTTTTTCTCTGAACTTTCCACAAACAAAACACATTAGGCTCACATATTATATATAGGCTGACGGTTTTTGAGTTATTGAGGTTTTTATTAAACCCGTTCAATTCAACTAAACGCAAACACACACACACACACACACACACACACACACACACACACACACACACACACACACACACACACACACACACACACACTTTGATAAAGAGGGCTTGTGATTTCCACCACTGTACTGAAATGAATAAATTCACGGACCTCTGGCTAAGCTTTATGAGTGCCTGCGGATCTCCAGACTTCACTTTGAGGCTCACTGACTTAAGACTACTGTGTATACGGTTATGCAGTTACTGATTGTGTTAACACCATCATGCAGTAATTCTTTTTGGAAAATATGACCTATTTTAGTAAATTAAATCAGAGATATACTCATCCTGATGAAGCAAAGAATGAACATGTCATGTAGTACATCATGCTTTCATGTAAATAAATGTGCACATGAATATACTGTAAGAACCATCCACAGGTCCTACAGGATCCAAATTTCAATGCACAGGTGAAACTCGAAAAAAAATTTGAATATTGTGCATTTATTTCAGTAATGCAACTTAAAAGATTAAACTAATATATGAGAGACTCATTACATGCAAGATAGTTCAGGCCGTGATTTGTCATAATTGAGATGATTATGGCGTACAGCTCATGAAAACCCCAAATCCACAATATCAGAAAATTAGAATATTACATGCAATCAATAAAACAAGGATTGTACATACAGTAGAACAATATCGGACCTCTGAAAAGTATCAGTATGCATATGTACTCAGTGCTTGGTTTGGGCCCCTTTTGCAGCAATTACTGCCTCAATGCGGTGTGGCATGGAAGCTACCAGCCTGTGTCACTGCTGAGGTGTTATGGAAGACCAGGATGCTTTAATAGTGGCCTTCAGCTCTTCTGCATTGTTCGGTCTCATCTTTCATCTTTCTCTTGGCAATGCCCCATAGATTCTCTATGGGATTCAGGTCAGGCGAGTTTGGAACACTGAGCAACAGACCAGTTCTTTTTTTCTTTAGTCCAGGTAAGACGCTTCTGATGTTGTTTGTTGTTCAGGAGCGGCTTGACAAGAGGAACATGACATTATGTCCAGGATCCGTCTGTGTGTGGTGGCTCTTGATGCACTGACTCCAGCCTCAGTCCACACCTTGTGAAAGTCCCCAACACTTTTGAATGGCCTTTTCCTGATAATCCTCTCCAGGCTGCGGTCATCCCTGCTGCTTGTGCAGCTTTTTCTTCCACACTTTTCCCTTCCACATAACTTTCTATTAATGCATTTTGATACAGAACTTTGGAAACATCCAACTTCTTTTGCAATTACCTTTTGAAGCTTTCCTTCTTTATGGAGGAGGTCAATGTTTTCTACACAACTGTCAGGTCAGCAGTCTTTCCCATGATTGTGCTTCCTACTGAACCAGGCCCAGAGATTATTTAAAGGCTCAGGACCCCTTTGCAGGTGTCGTGGCTTAATTAGCGGATTAGACTGGGACACTTTGAGCCTAGAACATTGAATCTTTTCACAGGATTCTAATTTTCTGAGATTGTGGATTTGGGGTTTTCATGAGCTGTAAGCCATAATCATCTCAATTATGACAAATCACGGCTTGAACTATCTTGCTTTGCATGTAATGAGTCTGTCATATATTAGTTTCATCTTTTAAGTTGCATTACTGAAATAAATTAACTTTTGCACGATATTCTAATTTTTCAAGTTTCACTTGTACATGTTTATGATTTACAATAACAAATAGTATATACACACAAATCAATATCAATACAAATTAAAATATAGAAATAAAATAAAAATATGTATGCATATACTTTATACATATTATATATGCATTAAATATACATATGTACAGTATATATATATACCATCATAATATAACTGTTACGTATATTAACCGTATTAGAGTGTTTATATAATTGATTTTATGATAAAAATCGTTATATAATGATATAATGACAGGAAGAGCTATAAAATCATCATCTAACGGTTATGCTAAGAAAGTGTCAGTATACAAGTGTGCAGCTACAGCAGAAAGGACTTTCGGTAAAATTAAAGGAAAACACATTTACTTAGTCTGGGAGAAGAAAAACTCTAAAACCTAATACTCCTCAGCTGCTGTGAGTCACCTTGACAACCTGGTAAAAGAAATCCGCAGTAATTACCGTTACTCTACAGGCACAAATTGGCGAGATAATTTGGACACACGTCATATGCCAAGTTACCAAAACCAGCGCATACGTCACTGTGCCAGAAATAAATCAAGCCAAAGACCAGATTTGCAGCTATCTCGCCAGTAATAGCTTCATGCTGTGTTCTGCTTAAAGACTGAAGTGTGTGCAATAAGGTACAAACACAGCAATACATGATTACAATAAGGGACATAATTGTTGACAAACACCTAGAAATCTAACATTTTGCACCTTTAACAACGACAAAGATGTA
>JAAGKR010002748.1:38971-86976 GCA_011419295.1 Clarias macrocephalus
AAACTAAACTCACACACACACACACACACACACACACACACACACACACACACACACACACACACACACACACACACACACACACACACACACTTTGATAAAGAGGGCTTGTGATTTCCACCACTGTACTGAAATGAATAAATTCACGGACCTCTGGCTAAGCTTTATGAGTGCCTGCGGATCTCCAGACTTCACTTTGAGGCTCACTGACTTAAGACTACTGTGTATACGGTTATGCAGTTACTGATTGTGTTAACACCATCATGCAGTAATTCTTTTTGGAAAATATGACCTATTTTAGTAAATTAAATCAGAGATATACTCATCCTGATGAAGCAAAGAATGAACATGTCATGTAGTACATCATGCTTTCATGTAAATAAATGTGCACATGAATATACTGTAAGAACCATCCACAGGTCCTACAGGATCCAAATTTCAATGCACAGGTGAAACTCGAAAAAATTTTTGAATATTGTGCATTTATTTCAGTAATGCAACTTAAAAGATTAAACTAATATATGAGAGACTCATTAAGTTGCATTACTGAAATAAATTAACTTTTGCACGATATTCAAAATTTTCAAGTTTCGATTGTACATGTTTATGATTTACAATAACAAATAGTATATACACACAAATCAATATCAATACAAATTAAAATCTAGAAATAAAATAAAAATATGTATGCATATACTTTATACATATTATATATGCATTAAATATACATATGTACAGTATATATACCATCATAATATAACTGTTACGTATATTAACCGTATTAGAGTGTTTATATAATTGATTTTATGATAAAAATCGTTATATAATGATATAATGACAGGAAGAGCTATAAAATCATCATCTAACGGTTATGCTAAGAAAGTGTCAGTATACAAGTGTGCAGCAACAGCAGAAAGGACTTTCGGTAAAATTAAAGGAAAACACATTTACTTAGTCTGGGAGAAGAAAAACTCTAAAACCTAATACTCCTCAGCTGCTGTGAGTCACCTTGACAACCTGGTAAAAGAAATCCGCAGTAATTACCGTTACTCTACAGGCACAAATTGGCGAGATAATTTGGACACACGTCATATGCCAAGTTACCAAAACCAGCGCATACGTCACTGTGCCAGAAATAAATCAAGCCAAAGACCAGATTTGCAGCTATCTCGCCAGTAATAGCTTCATGCTGTGTTCTGCTTAAAGACTGAAGTGTGTGCAATAAGGTACAAACACAGCAATACATGATTACAATAAGGGACATAATTGTTGACAAACACCTAGAAATCTAACATTTTGCACCTTTAACAACGACAAAGATGTAAGTCAACTGATTTGTGTATTACATGCACTGGACACTGATGAATGGAGTTTCTATTTTGCCTACTGAAATAGGCTTTATAAATACGTACAGTCATGTTCAATAATTCCCCCATGTCCAAAAGTACCCCCTTTTTTAAGTCTATGTTTTTTGTGTGAAATCATAATAAGATCATCTGATCATAGTATTAGGCAAATATCAACATCATCACATCATTTGTTCTCACTGTGCCATTATTTATTTACCAAAAATAAAGCTAAAAATAAATAAAAATAAAATGAATTAATAATTAATTATTACAAAAACCCAATGATTCAATAGCTCAATCCGTCTTTAGCAGTAAGCAGTAAGTTGATGTAATCGTTTCCTGAAATTTTGGCCCATTCTTCTTCACGACATTGCTTCAGTTCATTGCGAATTTGTGGAATTGGGACATTGATCCAGAAGCCTTGTGCTTGTTCAGATGCAATCGTGCTTTCGTGATCTTTTTAGACAGAAGGGGCTTTCTCCTAGCAACCCTTATAAACTAACCATATTTGTTCAGTCTTCTTCTAATTGTGCAATCATGGACTTTAACATTTAACTTTAACTCATTGAGGCTGAGATGCAATTCTTGCTTTTTTTTCTCTCTCTGACATTGTACTGTAGGATCTGACACCATCCTGGGACGTCTACTTATTTGAATATTGGCAACTGTCTTGAATGCTTTCCACTTGGAAATAATCTTTATCACTGTAGAATGTTGACCTCTAAAATGCTTGGAAATTTGGGTTTTATAACCCAGATTGATGTGGGCCACAATTGCTCCTCTAAAACCATGGCTTACCCTCTTGCAGTTTGCCAGTGTGTTAACACATACTTGAATGCTACAGACAAGCAAAGTGGCAAAACTTTAGCTTTTATAGAGCTGTTCACTCCTGCTGATGATGTAATCAAGGACTGATTATTACCAGCACTTGGCGGCAACTCAAATCCTTTTAAATCCTGTGGAAGCAGTAAGGGAGTATTTAGTAATGTCTGCATAGTTTATCTTGTTCGTTTAAGTTTTGTTTAATAAATAATGGCACAATGAGAAAAAGTTATATATTTGGTATTTGTTTGTCTAAAGCACTATTCGGACAGGACTAGTTTTACTGGGGGACGTTAGAGAAATTACCTTGTGGTACCTTGTGATTTTAATCCCATCCGAATCTGCCATGTCTGTCTTTTTCTCTCATGACCTCTGTAAAAATTCTAGAGCAAATTACCTACTGTTTTTCAGCAAAGTCGACGGTCCTCTGAGAAATCTAATCCCGTCTGAATGCGAATATCTGTGTTTTCCGAAAAAGGTTTTTTCCCGAAACGCGTTTTCTTGTGTGTTTTGGTCAACGTGAACTACTGTACGATCTCTAATGCGTCGGTATTCGAGTTTCTGCTTTCTACGCTCCAGTAGAAATCCTCATCCTCAACACGTGGTCTTGTGCAACGCCCATATGAAAAACACAGACACGCCTACATCTGTAATAAACACGGAGATGTTAGTCCCGACCGAATCCATACATGAAATGACAGACGTCGGCTGAAAAAAATTCAAACTCAAATGTCCCCCAGTAAAACTAGTCCCGTCCGAATAGTGCTTAAGATCTGCTACGATCAGATATTTTTTAGGTTCCTACACAAAAACACTTAGAATTAAAAGAGGGGGTACTAACTTTTGAACACGAGTGGAGGTTTAAGCTAGTTTAGGAGGTTTTACAGGCGTCATGTAAAACACTATATAAACACTACCCCTAATTAAAGTGGTATACATAAAGATATTTGTTTTATAGTACCCTTTAAATTTGCATTGATGGTAAACGCGGGCATTTGCATGTTATTGTACGACAATGAATTTGGTTTTTGGTGGTAATTCCACAATCGAAAGAAATGTTTTTCATTTCCAGATCACTTATAGTCCATGAGTTTCCTGGGATATCCTCTTTCACAGGACAATCCATATAAATAGTAGATGAATGAAATAACAGACTTAATCAAAATAACAAGGTAAGAGTTAGATAGAGGCCAGATTAAGATGGTTTTGGACATGTGGAGAGGAGGGAGGAGTATATCGGGAGGAGAATGAGAGACATGGATCTGCCGGGCATGGGGAAAAGAGGAAGGCCCAAGAGGAGGTTTATGGATGTGGTGAGGGAGGACATACAGGAGGTTGGCGTGTAGAAGGCAGGCAAGGGAAGATGCGGAACTCAGAGTTAGATGGAGACAAATGGTCCGCTCAGGTGACTCCTAACCGAAGCAGCCAGAAGGAGAAAAATCATCAAAATAATAAGGTACAACAACTACTTAGTAATTTACTGAAGATCATACCTTGTGTTTCAGGGCTTCTGTATTATCCAGCATCTGTATTATCCATGTTCATGCCAAAATGGATAAAACCGAGCTGCATTTGACTCGACTGATTTTCATTCCCTTACCCATAATCCAGTTTATTTATTTTTTTTATTCTAGAATGTTATTAATCAATTTGGCTACAACTTAAAGACTAGTAGTTATTATTATAAGCGGATTTAATGATTAAAAAATTTGGAAAAAAAAAACTGGCTGCTTATTATGTTCCTTCAGTCAAACCTCAGCATTGAGAAAAAAAAATCAATGGGTACAGAAAGGTAAAAGGGCAGATCAATTCTTGTTTTTGACCTGTTTCATAATGTTATAGACACGCTGATTTTTTTTTTTTTATTATACGGCACACATGAGAATTAGGTAGGCATGAGCACTAACCTCTGTAGTAAGCGCATGGGAAATCTGCTTGTGCTTATGGTGTGCAACATCCATGTTAGAGCTATGAATCATGTGCATGCGTTACTGTTAACATCTTGCCCCCTGTAGACTGTATCCATGAGACTGCAGGCGTCATTTGAAAATAAATAATAATAAAAATGTCTGCAAGCATAAACAATCCCCATCATCTAATTCACCAGAGACATATACCCCCCCTCCCCCCCCCCGCCCCCCAACCACACACACACTGCGCTGTACATAACACACATGTCCTGAATCATACTGTGAACATATTTATGGAAATGTAAACATATTCCAGTGAAAGCCAAATTTTCTTGAACAAAATAGTATTATAGATCCAAGACACCTTTTATACAGATGTGCACTGTAAATTCACTCTTGGTTCTTTGAATGTTTCATGAACTTTTTCTTTCCTTGTTCTGTCTCAGAGTGTCCCATTTGGTGTAGTCCCACAAGACCTTTAGACCCGGCTCAGAAATGCAACCCAGCCTTTGTGTGTGTGTGTGTGTGTGTGTGTGTGTGTGTGTGTGTGTGTGTGTGTGTGTGTGTGTGTGTGTGTGTAGTTCTGGAAACTTGCCCTACTCTCTCCCTGCTTGTATTCAGGAAAGTTTTCAATCCTTCTGTGCTGATATTTTGACACTTCCTGTTTTACTCCTTGCATTCCCAATCAAAATGAATCCTCCTTCTATTTTTTGGAATACCAATACTTTTTTACATTTTCGTGAACAATACAACCTAAATAGTTCAAGCAATCAACCGGTGTACCGGTGTACCGGTGTACCGCTGTCCGGGTGCACCAAGTGAAATATTGAAAAGGTCCAGACTAAGTGTATAGAAAAGCTGATGTATAAAACTGCTGGAGTTCAGCAACCCAGGTTTCCTAAACATGAAAGATCCTCTGATCACTTGCATTTATATACTGTATGTGCTCATCAGATCTGAGACTAACTATATTGCTAAAGCTCAAAAAGGCGAAAAGCACTCTGGGCTGATTAGCAAATGTCAAAAGAATATCAAAATATAACGAAATGTTATACAAAATAGGCGGCATAGTGGTGCAGTGGTTAGCACTGTCGCCTTGCACCTCCAGGGTCCGGGTTCGATTCCCGGCCAGACTCGATTCCCGTCTCTGCGTGCATGGAGATTGCGTGTTCTCCCCGTGCTTGGTGGGTTTCCTCCGCGTACTCCAGTTTCCTCCCACAGTCCAAGGACATGCAGATTGGACTAATTGGCGTTCACAAATTGCTTGTAGTCTGTGTATGTGTGTGTGCCCTACGATGGATGGGCATCCTGTCCAGGGTGTACCCCACCTTGTGTCCTACAGTAAGTCTCCTGGGATAGGCTCCATGCCTCCGTGACCCTGAGTACAGGATAATGCGGTATAGACGATGAGTGAGTGAGTGAGTGAGTTATACAAAATAATAAAAAGGTTTGCATTTCACTGAGTAGGTCCATGGCAGTAATCCAAAGTGGTAACGGGAAATGGCACTTTCAATCAACAAAACATAACCCCATAAACTAAAACCATTTAAATGATGAACTAACCTTTAATATTTAAGCATTAAAAGATAACTGCTGGCTTTCAGACATGTTAGATTCTTTTCAAAATCTTCATACGAAAGGGATTTTATGTAGTGATTATGAGAGCCACAAAGGCATTTCTTAATTTTTATTCTGACAACTTTCCATGGAATGTTACTCAGTCTAAAAATGCAAAAAAAATAAACATTTTGTTATTCTTAGTATGAAAAATGGGCTGTCAAGGACCATCCTTTATCCAAGCAATCACTGTCTTTGCAGACAAGAAGGGTGAGCAATGGTCTGTAATAAAGTAATGCTGTAGCCTCAAGCCACCTGCTGATCTTTATGCTCTCACCACACCAACAAACTGCAATATTCATATGCAAAGACGCACCACAGGTCAAAGGCAAAGAGAACTAGAACTAGAGGGTTATGGCTTGGTTCTGTAACAAAAGAGACTATTGTCGACACTTCACAATGAACACACAGACACCAAACACATATGATATGGAAAACTAATAAAGAACCAAACGCAGTGAGGTAAGAGAGCAGTGACAGGTCAGGAGCCGAGGCAGGACTAAAACAGAAACAAATGCACAATTGTGTAATAAACAAACAAAAGTCAATCCGGGAATGGCGGAAAAAACAATGAAGACCTCAAGCACAGCATGGTGAAGAGACTTTTAGCAGACCATTTGAATGGTGCAAAAGGGCTCTACGCTAGTGAACGACAATCCGAACCAAGGTGCCAACATTCAATAAGTGGAACTCTTGATATTCGACACAGAAGAGACGCATCTGCCTTTGGGAACTCTACACACAGTCATTCATGAACAGAACTCACAAATTACAGGAACTCGACTGAGAGTTATTGCCACATCCCCCGTACAGTCCTGACCTCGCCCCAAGCTACTTCCACACATTTGGGTAGCCTGTCCGATCATGGCTCCGGTGTACCGCGAACACCTTGATAGTATCCGGGCATTAGTGAAAATAGTGAGGTAGTGAAATAAATGTAGTTTTTACTTTCATAATGTGCTCTGTTAGTCTGCAAACTCAAAAGTCCTGGTTTGACTTGAATGCCCCTCCTATTATGTGCATTTATGTAAAGAAATTCATTTTGCTCATCCATCATGATCACTGGTTTTGTTGTTTGCAGGGTATGTCAGCATGGAGAAAAACACAGTGCACTGCCTTTAAGCATCTTCTCTAAAGTGACACATTTCACTGTACAAGAATAAAAAAGGAAAATTATGTAAAAGGTGAACAGAAAGTCTACCATACAGTATATTTAACCACATGCATCGTCATTTAACACATTTGATCCGGAAATATGAGACAATCATTGAGTTGAGTGGGGAACAGTGTAATCAAATAATTACTTTGCATGGAGGCAAACTGTCACAGAAATGCATGGGCCACACTCTAAAGACTCATAAACAGGAACGGGAAATGTGAAAGGTTTAAGTCACAGTAAGGCAAAGGACTTGTCAGTAAGCAAAAGTCTTACATCACACACCCCCACAAAACACACAACACCTGTCCTCGTGTCACATTAAGGTTATGATCTTTACTCAAAACTACGTTTTCCAACTATGCACACAATTCTTAATACCAACACCACAGATGAATAGTTGAAGAAGCACTTAACATTGAATTCAGTGGATAAACATACCTTTGCAACTGTCTCGTGAAGCCTGAAGTTGGGGTCCAAGGTCTCTGCTAACAAGGACTCGAAAGGGAAAAAGGCCTCGGAGAGGAAATGAGCACTCTAGATTTAAAATGTATGCAGAGGGAGAGAGAGAGAGAGAGAGAGAAAAAAGACATGAACCATTTCGAATATGACTGAGGACCTTTTAGACTATGCTACTTCATAGATAATGGATTCCAAAGGGGTAGTTTAAACATGTTTCTCATAGCAGTAACACATTAGGCCTCACTATTCAATAGCATACACCCTTTTCTTGTTCAATTACACTTCAATAGCTTCTACAGGCAAAAGGGTACTCATCATGGAATATCGTTTCCATTTCAAGGGTCAGGGCAGCACAGCAGACTGTACTTCAATCAGGACAGTACCATCCCGTACATAACAGCGGTTGGGCCTTTGAACGATCATGGTATTTTCAATAAGTGAAAAAAAAAAAAAAAAGTTCATCATTTGAAATTTAAACCGCTGTATTTATTTATTTATTTATTTAAGTTGAAGATTTCCACTAAGATGCATGCCCTAATCCAAGGAACAATTGAAGTCATTAGTACAGTACGTCGCAAACTACTGTATACTGTATGCGTGCACTGCTGGGTGTAAATAGATTGTACTGATTGCTGTAGAGTGGCAAAATATCAGACAGTGTCAAACCAAGAGCTTAGGAAAAAACAAACAATCAAAACAAAAAAGTCAAAAAACATCCAAGGTTTTTGTTGAAAGCTGAGTGTGCCTTAAAAAGCCCACAAAATGACAGCTCCTTTTCCCACTCCATCTGTCCCTTTATATTCTTTGTACTAGGCATGCAGAATAGCACAACAAAGACAGATCCACATAGAAGATTAGAGGCATCAGATGCAGCACCACATTGCCCACTCCACTCTTCCTCTCCCTGAAGACCTGACCTTGATGTTTTGAAGCACAATGGCTTGGGAGAGTCTATTACTCAAGCATTTGTAAGGAGCCATCTTGTATCAGTTGATACTACACGACCTCAGACAAACAAAAGGCAGTGCAGGACATTTTCTGTAATAACCTCTTTCACATAATAATACTCTTCTGGTGGTCTGATGGTTCATAAAAGGTTATTTTGAACAAAGTGCATCTCTTTCACGGAGTTCGGTTACGAGAGTGCCAAAGCTGTGCTCTTCGCTGAGCAATTTAAATAAATCCCCATTACTTTTCCGAGATTGGAGAGCATACTAAAGCTGCCACGATGGCTTGTGAGAAAATGGTGTAATCTCCTCAGCTAGTCGAATGAAGCTTGGGAACGTGCTGAGGTTCATCAGGGCTGTGTCCTTGGCCATATGAACTTTTAGTTTTCGACCAATAAATTACGGGAGCACGAATAATGTTTGAATTATTGTAAAGCAGGTTTTCAATGTAACTAGCCTAGAATAATGATGGCCATGTTTAGAAAGGATGCAACTGTATTTCATAGCATGGCAGATGATCCATACCTCTCCTGCACGGATCACTTGCGACGCCACGTCCTGGCATACATACATACTGTACAGTACAGGTGATGTAGACCATGTGCTCTGCACAAGGTGGCATATCTCTCCTGGGGGCTCCAAAAAACTTTCAAAGAATTACAAGATAATAATTAAATTGTTGATGTACGATGTGTTAATGAAAAATTACTTTCTTTTTCTAGCCTTTTCTGGTGCAGGTGCACCATTACAGGGAAAACTACTTCAGTTTATTCTCTAGGCAAACAAATGATGTGGTATTGCTGGAATAACTGCTGTATGGTCAAATTCATAAACAAGCAATTACCCTGTACAAGCCAACAGCTGAAAATAGTCATTTAGACACAGTCATACTGAAAAATATATTTCGTAATAGACACTGTAGATGAAAGTAAAAGGGGGGAAATAAATATATTAAACCAATACACAAATAACAACAATAAAACCAAATATTTCAGAAAATAAACTGTTCATTTGGTTTTTAGTCTGGTGCTAGTCCTGTGGTTCTTTCCTACAGTACCATTAGTGTGTAGCTTATGTATAGTAAAAGAGTTGTTCATGTGACATTAAGTTTATTACCTAATCTACCCTAAACTATATTAAACCATACAAACAAATATTACAGATAGTTACATAATGTAATGACACAAGATCGAGCAGTGTTTTCTAAAAACAATTCTGTGTTTATCACACAACTAAAATACATTAGTGCTACAAAGCCTGTGCAGTCAGTCACATGCCAGAGCTCACCAGAGGGCCAAGAAGCCAGTTGGTGCTGCTGGCGGATGGCGGTAGCATGCAGGCATAATCACAGTCTCACCATTGTGCCGAGTGGGACACACACTGTTTATGCAAGCTGCAAAATGAGGCTTTAAATGGAGTAATCAGTGTGAGGCTATATATCAGGCTGCTTTAAAACGTCTAGCTTTGAAGCATGGGACTGTGTGTCTGAAGCCGTTTAGCTCAACTTCCAGTCCCAGCAACCAAAAGTAATACTCTATTGTTGGGATCAAGGTGCATCAATATTCATCCACAATGAGCCGGCAATAGGTGGAGGTGATGCGCGCATCGCACGACCTGCAGAGGGGAATCGTCTGTCATATCTAGTAGCTATTACTAATTTCATCAACCCCACACCTCAAAGGAAGTGTTAATGCTTAAATAATCCAGTAAAATATTAATCAGTCGATAAAGATATTCTTTGAATGGTGTCTAAAAGTAAAGGGAAACACGCTAAGGGTTATTTTAGCATTCCTCATAGCTATATTGTAACCAACATTTATAAGTGTAGGAACATGGCATAATAAGGATTTTAAAAAATTTAATTTAGAAAAAAAGCCTGCTTGTTTTTTTGAACTGGTGAAAGTGAAGCACAAACACCTTTTATACTATATGATGAATATCAACTTTATAATTTTATATTTATTCGTCTGATAAGCCAAATAAATACTGAGTATGTGTGTGAGTGAGAGAGAGAGAGAGAGAGAGAGAGAGAGAGAGAGATGTTACGCAAAATGTACTATGTTAGATATGTGAGAGAACACAAAGGGATAATATGCTCTGAGAAAAAAATGATATGGTTGGCATCATAAACCTTTTCTTCATGTAATTCACAAGGACAATAAAGGCCCTCATTACTGGATAGGGGTTTAAATACTTGCAAATTTTCAACTAAAGCAAACATCGAAATCATTCATTATTAATCAATATTCTCTAATCTCCCTGATAAATTGTTATTGACAACATTTAACAAAAACAATTATGGCCCAGGTGACCTGACAGATCTTTTTTTTTTTTTTCTTTTGAAAACTCAATTTTTTAAAACCTTTTAGCAAAAATGATCTTATTAATATAATTATCAGATTTAAAGGTTGTTTTATTATTCAATAATTGCATGCAAATTAAAAATAATGAAGTTATACGACATAAAAAAGAATAATACGGAATATAAAATTAGGGTAGTTTGAAGTTTGAAAGAATAAGAAAGATCCTTTCTTACTTACTGTATATACAGTATGAGGGTGTTCAAGTCAAAGCGGGACTTTTTATTGTGCAGAATAAAGAACACAGTTCACAAGAAGAAAAAAAGTGCCTTTCTTTTTCTATATAACCCCCGTTCCTGTAAAGTGCAAGAGGTGTTTGTGAATGATTGTATGTACAGTTTGTTTTTTGAAGGTTCACGAGAACGACTGCAGTGGGCTCAAAGCCACCTCAGCTGGACGTATGGCCTTCTTTAACACATTTGCACCATTCAGATGTTTTACTGTGGTGTCTCATTATGTCATCATGCTGTGCTTGCTGTGCTTCTGTAAATTTCAATCGATTTCAAGCATTCATTCACAAGTTATTTCATGACAGGTCCTGGTTTGACTTGAACACCCCTCATATATTTTAAATGAAAGGGTTACAATTGGTGTCAAAACCAGTCAGTAGTTGTTATTCCCCGTGCAAATTGAAGTTAGTGGATGGATTGCATTTCTAGGAATTTTTTTAAAGTCTAACATGTCACACTTGATTTTCAACATTCAGATGTTTCAGGAAACTTTTGATCACTTCAGTCAGGTTTATTTGGACTGCACCTCAGATTTAACCACAATCAATTATGCATGATCCAAACAAGCCTGGTCAACTTAAGACAGTTAGTTGAACTTAGACGAGTTTGTTTGCTTTGTGTTTCCCTTCAGGCTGACCTCAGCAACCTCTATCCGAACAGTCCAGAGGCAGACACAGATGGGCTCAGGTGGGTAGCCATTCTTCTTGCTATTTTAGACCCCGGCATGGGAGATTGCGATCATTTAGACTGGGAGATTTGTGTGACTAATGCATGGCCTCAGGGTTTCTTTGCTGAAGTAGACTTCAGAGCAGCTTTGTTGAATCTGTCTGAACCCTACTGGATCAAGACGCAACAGGGTACCAATATATGAAGAAATCTGTCAGCAAATACTTTGACCAATGCTGTCATTTCCTTCATACACTGCAACTTGCTGCGAGGGTGTAAAACTCAATTTCTTACAAAAAAAAAAATCATTCTTCACACTACATTATAATTACGTGGTCTGGCAAGATAGATTTGATTGAGGGTTTATCTTTTTTTTTTCAGGTGATCCTCTACTATGACTTGTGCGGCATCAGTGCAATGCCTAACATCAATGTCAATACGGGTAAAGCATTTCAGTTGTTTGTCTCAGCCTTCAGAATGAGGAAATAATTTGATCTCAGTGACTTTGACAAATGGGCCAGTCCAAGTTTTTCACAAACTGTTGTTCTTCTGGGATTTTCAAAGTTTACACAAAATGTCACGCAAAACCAACAAACATCAAGTGAGTGGCATTTATTTGGATAGAAATGCCTTAAGGTCATGAGAGGTCAGAGTATAATTTGCAGACTGGTTTGAGCTGACAGGAAAGCTACAATACATCAAATTACCACCCTTTATAATTGTGACACACCTTCTTGTTCAATGTTTTTTTCTTTATTTGAGTTGTTTTCAATATTGCATATAAATAATGAAGATGCTGAAATCATGACCGGATGAATGTGGAAATCTGTAGTGGTAACCAAAATGTGTAAAATAACACAGAATATGTTCTATATTTTGGATTCTACAAGGTAGCCACTTTGATGACTAGCTTTTGCATTCTTTCAGTCAGCCTTATGAGATACAGTATATCATGAGGTCAGCCTTACTTGGGGATACATTCAAAGTTTCGGGGATTTCACGACTAACTGACATTCTTTTCTTAAAGTAAGGAAAAAAATTTTTTTTCTTTATTTAACTGAGTGTTTCTTGCCATAATATATACAATATGTAGTTGTATAGTAGGACTATTAATTAATAGGGCTATTGACTCTGAACCCACCGCTCCTCTGCACAAGACAACTGATGATCTAAAGCATATTAAGAAGGCAAGTTGTCTTTTTGTCTTTTGACAAAGCACATCTGTGAATTGCAGATCACAACCACATGAATCTGAGGAATTTGAATAAAACATATTCTGGGCAATTGAATACGTCATTTACTACATACAGTAATTCTGTATTCTTTCAGGATTCTTGTATTCTATTTCTCTGTATTCTCTCATAGTTTGGATGTCTTCAGTATTAAAGTGCAATGTTGGAAATAATAATAAAAATAAAAAAAACACTGCAGGAAAAGGTATGTGCAGTTTGCTGGGAAGAAGCATTCTGATATGTGCTAACACAATGCCAAGAAGGAAAGACATCAACAATGGTCTTAGAGAAGCAACTGTTACTGCACATCAGTCTGGAAATCATTCTGCAACGAGAGAGATTTTTCACAAGTGCAAAGCATTCAAGACAGATGCCAATCTTCACAAGACGGCACGTCCCATTACATTCACCCCAATGTCAGACTGTGCAATTCTCAGAGAAATACAAAAAAATAAAATAAAATAAAGCTACATATCAGACCCTACAAGCCTTATTAAGCACATTAAGTGTTAAAGTCCATGAAAGCACAATTAGACGAAGACTGAACAAGTATGGTTTGCTTGGAAGAATTGCCAGAGGAACGCCTCTTCTGTCTAAAAAGAACATGGAAAAATGAATAAGGTTTGAAAAACTGCATTTGAACAAGAACAAGGCTATGGACATATGAGACAAAGTGTATGTACTGTATGTGTGTATGTGTATACAGTATCTGCTTGGAAAATAAATCCAAACTTGTGTCCAAACTTTTGACTGGTACTGTATATATGTCTTGTGTGGGTACGAAGGCTCTAACTGAGGCTAAGTTACTATGATCTGGTTGCTGAAAAAATACTGAAAAGTCATGGGTCTATAAGGTCATCAAGGTCCCTGATTTGATGTTTCTTTGTTTGCTTTCAGAATTGTCTTTCTTGCTTTGATATATGATTTCATCAGTCATGTCTTTGTTTAGCTGAAGAAAATGATGATGCATGCAAGTTAAGTTCAAGTTTAAGGTTAAGGTTGGATGACTGGACAAGCCATTCCATTACTGAAAGCACAGCTATCGTTTCTAGAAGCCCTGAGGTTTGTATGGGATCACTGAACTAAAAGGTGCATGATAGAACAAGAATAAAAGGCAAAGAGTATAAAACAAAAAATGGAAGTGTTACTTGCTTCGGTGATCCCTCAGTTCTTCTGAAGCCCATAACTTTTAAAGACAAACATGCCAAAATAATTAGCATCCAGCCTGTAGCTCTTCCACTGAGCAGATGTTGAGGGCAGGCTGAGTTCCAGGCTTATACTGAGCAGATATTACCTCTGCCCAAACTAGGTTATTGGTTTATGACAGATCTTTGGCCAGACAGATCTTTTTTTCCCCCCAGCCCGAAAAGTCTCTATATGATCCCCCCCCCGTGAAATCAACCGTTGATTTCAGGTTTACAGTGAAGGGGGTGGGGGGATGCAACTTGCATTTTGAAAAATACTGACTATTGCAACATATATACTAATAAAGACTACAAATTAACAAAGAAAGTAATTAGATGTAACTAAATGAAGATGTGTTTAGGATTATGCAGTGTAAAGACTGTTCACAGTTCATACTGATAATGTCATTTGGTAGTGACAGTTAAATAAACAAACGGTAATATTAAAAACAAGACATTGTTTGCATTTGATTTTAGTGCTTATTCTCCTAACAAGTTATAAAAGGATCTTCCTCACAGGCCTGGTGGCATTCATACTGTATTTCAGTTGCATCACTGTCTTTCTACAGTGTACAGTTCCAATTTATATTTATCTAACCAAGTGGTTGTATTCAAATGAGAGAAAGTGAGTCAAAAAATACTGTAAAGGACAAAAAACAAACAAAAAACGTAAAGCAAATCCATTACAGTTTATCATTCGATTGTCATTCCACAACAGGGAAGACAGTCTTGAACCAGTTTATTACCTGGTTCTCAACAACACAACTTATCTTTCAATAATGTCACAAACTATATCCATAGAGTCCACATGAACTGGATACAAAATCACGATAGATTTGTGTGCTACATATATTTCCCTATAAACTGGGCTATGGAAATATAAGCAGTCAACGTAAGAGGGATGGGATCAGAGGTGGACGGTAACTTTTTTAAGGTAAAAATTTACTTTGTTACTATACTTATGTACATGTTTCACATATCTGCTCTTTACTTGAGTATTTACTTAGAATATACTTTTTACTTTTACTCCACTACAAGATGCAACAAATACTTGTACTTTTAGTTCACTAAATTTCAGTGTACTACTGTATTTGAAGGGGGAATTTTGCCATCTGTTGACTTCAAGCACAATACCTTGATACGTTGACTCTTAACCACAGGGAAAAATTTGAACGGTGCAAACGTTTTAAAGAAGTCAGTACAATGTTGAATGATGACCCAAGCCGAGGTGGTTCAGAGTCTACTGCAGTCAATCCCATTAACAATCTGCAAGTGGAATGCCTGATCCTTGAGAATCGACAGGTAACTGGAAGAGTGGGAACTGTACACAAAATCATTCAAACACCACTTTGACATTACAGGAACTCGGTGATTTCTAAATGTTTGAGCCATTAAAGGAGATCCTGGGAGTCCAGAGATTCAAAAATGAAGAAGGCAGTCCGATCATGGCTTCAATGGACTGAGAAAATGTTCTACAAACAGTGATATCCAAACACTGACACAAATAGGTAGCATGGGATTGCATAGAGAACTGTGTCTTGTTATTCTGCACAATCTGTGTCTTGATATTCTACATAATCAAAAATCTGACTTGAACACCCCTTGTACATAGCCTGCTAATCTGTACTGAACAAAACATTTAGGTCCTAATTTACAAAAATAAATTTTGCATATAATTATCCTGTCTGAATAACAAATTATGATTCCATACAGTATATTCTGTCAGTATTTTCTTTGCAAACTCATGTTCTTTCACACTGAATTTTTTGTGAAAAAAAAAAAAAAAAACAGCCAAAAACTGAAAAAAAAAAAACTACTGCAAGTATTCAACCTCTTCATATTATTACTCTTACTCAACATATTGATTTGAGCACATCACACTGTCAGTTTGGGTATTTTCCACGCCCTCAACTGCGGCGGAGACGTTTGCTCTGAAGACTCGTGTTTTATCTCATAGTGCCGTTCCACATGACTGTTTTTTTTTTTTTTAGCGCCACGATTTCTGATCATATAAGAAAAACTGGTTTTAAACTTCACAGGAAGAATAAACATACCTCGATCTGTCCATACTTCTTTGAAGATTCAGTTTTCAAATGTGACCTTTTTTGGAGTAAATCATGCTGTGTAGCATGTTTGTTTGTTGAGGATTTGGGCACTTTATAGGGGTATTATGGTCATTTCTGTGTTATATATATATTCTGTGAACACATATGCCCACTTTAGCAGGGAAAGGTACTGTATTTCTCCCAAAAGGCAATGGCTGCTGTTACGTAATCTGGCACAAAACTGCTCATAATGTCCCCAAATTTTTATTTAATTTATGGCACAGATGTAACTTTAGGCAAATACTGAAGGACTGGCAAAGTTTGTCCAGCCAGTTTTGTGTGATGCTATGACAAAATTGGCTGGACAGACATACAGATACTGTATACAGGCACAGAAACTTACAGTATACAAAAACAGAGACTGGTTTCGGGTCCTTCAATGTATGAAACGTAAATATATCATTGAAAGAGCAAGTTCTGACCAATGTACAAACAAAACCTTTTTTTTTGTTGTACATTTTATTTATAGTGATGTCTTATTATAATATTGCCACGGCATGGTTCGGCCGAAACCAAATTATTATTCAATCATGATGTATTTTATCCTTTTGTTACAAATACTTAAAACATGTTGCGTGTCCATTTGGTGGGTCAGGAATAGATGTCTTGCCTCACATCCTGGGCTTGATTCCCAGCCAATGACCGAACCCCAGCCACTGGATGCAGTGCCAGTCCCAAGCCCAAAAATGGGAGGGTTGCATCAGGAAGGGCATCCGGCATAAAATCTGTGCCAGGTCGGATGGTCTGCTTTGGCTACTCCTTAACAGGAGCAGCCAAAAGGCTAATTACACTTAACATATGTTAAGTATATAAGTCAAATTAAAATAATCTAGGAAATTTTATATTTTTAGGTGAATCATTTTCTTGACTGTCAGAAATTAAAGGTGCTTTATATTTACACTTAATCAATTATATCAGAAATTGAAAGGATCACATTGATATAGAGAGAATGAGAGAAGCAGAAGTTTTTTTTTTTTTTTTTTTTACTATATTTTGTATATACGTAAGGCGTGGGGTATATTGGTAAAGTTTAGAAAAATGTGAAAAATAATAAGGTAAAAAACAATATAATAATTTTCTGTAATTGGAAGAGGAATAAAACAAATAATCACTACCAAGTACAAAGCAAAGAATAATGCATACTCTCATCAGTTGTCATAGACGTAATTATACCTTTGACTTGTGAATCTGTTAAACTGTCAGGAAAGAAACAGTGTCCCATTAGACCTTAGCATGTACATTTTACACCCTTATCAGAAATGCGCCACAAAACAGGGTCACTTTGATGTGTGAGAGCCAGATGGCAGGATTTAGCTGTTTTTATGGTCCATGCTCAACTGTCAATTTGGAACAATTTACCAATGCACAGAGCTGCCATACCATGCTAATTTGATTTGATTTGCATATACTGAAGGAACATCTCTGACCTCAAAATCTAAATGTCTTCTAGTTCATGGCCAACAAACCTACACCTTCTCAGGTTTAATCTGAATGTTTAGAAAGATGGTGAAGTTCTTCTCTGCCTGAGAAGGTGGATTGCCATCTGGTGAGGGGGAGAGTTGGGAGCAAATGCTAAACCATGCCAAGGAAGGCTGTCTCAACTGACATGATGCATTAGTGTGGAACTTGGAAATAGTTCCTGGGTTTCCAGCAACTGAAATTTAACATGAAAAATAAATATTACACTATTAAAGCATAAGATAGAGACCTGATAGAGTTTAGAGTCCTAATTCAGTCATTTACACTACCAAGCCACCATTTTTGTAAATACCCAACATAACCATGAACCATGTCTACAATTTTATTATATATATATTTTTAACTGAGGGGTTAAAATGTATTCTAAGCAGGATATACTGTATATACACTCACATTCTGGATATACTTTACATACTCACATATTGGATATACTTTAGAGTAGTCATGTATACTGTGGCAAGCTCTAATAATAATTCAACATGCAGACTTTATTGTCTAAATAACTGGCAATGAAAATGAGTACACCCTAAGTGAACATGTCAAAACTGTCGTCCAGCATGGCCTTAACCCTATTAGTTATGGAATTCCCCAGAGCTGCACATGTTGTTGCTGGGATCCTCTTCCACTCCCATATAATGATATTACAGAGCTGCTGGATGCTAGACACATGGCCTTCCCCCTGAGGATGCCCCGCAGATATTCAATACATCTGTTATCACTTAGGGTGTACTAACTTTTGTTGCCAGCTATCTTGACAATACCGTCTGTATTTTAGGTTATTTTCAGAGGACAGTAAATCTATACTGTTACACAAGCTACTCTAAATTATATCCAAGTTTCATTTCTATAGTATTGTCCTTTAAGAATATATACTAAAATGTTTGCTGAATTTAGAGGGGTGTAAAAATATACACATCATTATCGGGTCACGACAGAAATAAATGCATAAAATCGGTAGAGTTGAGAGCCTTGAAGCTAACGTGTCATATTGAATCTACTAATTTACAAGCACAAAGGTTCCTAGAGCCGTTTTATGCTGATGAGTGAAACAGAGGTTGAGCGTTCTGCTCCCGAACATAGTGAGTACCCTCTGCTCTAATACAGCCTGATGGGTTGAATGCCAGGAAAAGGTTACTTTCACAGTTTAAGGCACACCACTATTGCACCGCAGATGCTTAGCCATGCATGTGTGCTGAATGAGACAGATGCACAAACCCAAGTGTAGGAAATGTCACCACAACATACAGAGAGCGGGAGGGAACAAGATTTAAACACACTCGAGCAATTAACTAAGGAACTTCTCCCTTGCACAGTTTGCCGAGCCCACAAATGAATAAAAGCTTCTCATCTACACAATGTCCAAATCTCTAAATCAATAAAGGAGCTTCCTTCCAAAGTAAAACATGATGCAGACCATATCCCATTTGTCATCCCCCCCCCCCCCCCCTGTTCGAAATAGTCAATTAACACTACAAATAGATCATGCGGCACACATTCCTAAAAAGCTTACCTTTTTCCCCCACAATAAATGGATGAAAGATAGCGGCATCATGAGAACGGTGCTCTTTGGAAAAGATCACTAGTGACAGAGAAATATTTCTAGGAGCCTCACTTTATCTGTAATTGCTAACTGTGTTAGTGTTTTATGGCTCTCTATTTTTGAGCCATAACATAGATCTATCATGGCGAAATTTAAATCATTCTCACTCTAGAGAGGAATGGGCTAAATATAGTGTAGTAGAGAAAGAGGTGCTCAATTTCAAAGAACTACTGAATGGAGCACTTTTAAAATAAGACTGAACTACCTGGTGTTTTTATTTATTTATTTATTTATTATTATTATGACTGTTTATATAAGAGACTAGCATTTTACCTGCACCTTTGAACATGAATGTAGAGCTAAATAAAACTTAATCTACAACTGTGATCTGTACAATTATGCACATTAAATTGAATCGTACTGTACACTGCGTTCACTTTCCAAGGTGAAAGAAGAACACTATTATGGATAATAAACAACAACGCCATGGCGCATCGCATTTTGGGTAGCCATGACCATGTCTTAGGAGACGCTTCTTTAAAAACAAATCAAGATGCAATCAAAAATGCACCGTGTGGAAATCAAGTGCAGCATTTCTTACAGAGGAGAAGGGCTTAGGAGAGGAAGAAAAAAAAAAAAAGAAAAATAATGAGCTTGATCTGTGAAAAAAAACACAAGAGTGGTCAATGAAAATATTACACTTCCACCTTACTTCTTTTACTCATTGTACAGTATTTGTGCTTGCATTAGTATGGTAGACTTTACACATATTTACTTCAGAGCTGCACTAATCAATATTATAGTGCACAAATAAAGAGATTCAGAATTGCCATAGTTTTCCATCATTTATTCAGGTTATATGTGATATACAGTACAAAACATGAATAGCATGTGATGCAGCTTCATCCCTTTCTGATCCCTGGTCCAGCTAGACTTCAGGCTATAGGGTGTGGTGTTGTTCCCTGTGAGAGCTTGCTGTCTTGGTCCTCTGGTTAAATCTTTCTTTTGCATTGCATTGCTTTGACATCCGTGTGCATGAAGTATAACGATGAAATCCAGTCAGGACGACACTCTAGATAGAATTTCTTTAATTAGTTATATAACTATGCAGCCTCCTTAATAACTGAGTAACAGCAACCATACAGTATGTATGGTTGGATAGCAGTGACTTCAGTTTGTGTTTTGATTATAACTTACCTGTGTGAAAATGCGATGAACGTGGACATGTGTCTGGAAATCTCACCGAAGGTGGTGTTTGTCCGTTCTACAGCTGCTATTTATGCCATGCGACACCTCTTTGTTACCTAGGCAACTTCTGTTTTGCTTCTGAGCTGAAAAGCTGAAAAATTGCACCCCATCTTGATATGTTTTTCTTGCCAGTGGCGAGAACAATTATGGGAGTTGATAATACAGTACAGCAAGCGTGCACCACTTCACTATGTTTTTAAGTTAAAAACACCACCACAATGTCTACCTTCATTACCATTATTACTTTATCTAGTCTTAAAGTCCCAAAATGCCTTGCGTTCAATTTAGCTAAGCTCAACCTTTAATATCAAATGCAGGCTCTTATCTGTGCAAAGATTTTATTATTATTTTTTTCCCCATGACCAGTCAAGTTTCCTCTGGGTTGCCAGATTTTCTCCCACCCAAGTGGATTGGCTACCCTAAATTGGCCCTAGGTGTAAATAAAGGTGTGTGGCGACAATAATCAACTGGTGTGCTATTTATGTCCCGTCCCATCCATGTCCCATCCTACAGTACCACACGCCCAGTATTCCCAGGAAGGTATGATGATTGTACTGTACTACAACCCTGATTCAGAAAGCATACAGTATATTAGGATGTGCTGGACCACATGCTGTCAGTCATGAGCTAATGAGGGTGGAAGCCATATTGTCAAATGAAATTAAATTTGGAGTGATTAATGTGATAATTACGAATTGGACTATTCATACTGCAATATCTACGCACTGGTTGCTTCAATAGTAATACACGTACACCTGCTCGTTTATACAGATTTCCAATCAGCCGATCATGTACCATCAACCCAATGCATAAAATCGGGCTGGTACAGGTCAATAGCTTTAGTTAATGTTTACATTAAACATCAGAATGAAAATGAAACCTTACTATCTCTAGCGTTAACAACAGAGAATTAACTCGGAACACAAAAATCATTAAACTTTAAGATAGATCACCCAGAACAGCAGGAGTCCCGCCAGCCGAGAAGGAGAATCTGTTGCTACTGTATCATGAGCACAAAACTGGACAGACACTGGAAACTAGAAAAAGACCAGGTGCTGCCTAGTTTCCGTGAGCCTGTGGCCATTTTCGCATCAGGTTCCTGTTCTTGGCTGACTGGAGTGAAACCAATAGTGGTCTTTTACTGTTGTAGCCCATCTAGTGCAAGGTTCAATGCTTTCTGCATGCTGAGATGCTTTTCTGCTCATCACGGCTGTAATGCGTGATTACATGAGTTACTACATACTTCTTGGCAGATTGAACCAATCTTTCTGAGCTCCCATATTTTCAAAGTGTTTCCACTCACAGTACTTTCATTCTATCAATGTTTTTTTTTTTTTTTTTTTTGTGTGTGTGTGTGTGTGTGTGTGTGTGTGTGTGTGTGTGTGTGTGTGTGTGTGTGTGTGTGTGTGTGTTTTTCACAACTTACGTATAAAAAATCTAGAGACTGGCAGTTATTAAATTTTCAAACAGCCTATCTGGTAACAACATCCAAGCCGCGATCAAAGTCGTAGAGATTACACCTTTTTAGATCCCGAGGTTTGATGTGAACATTGCCTTTATCTGCAAAAACTCTGAAATGGATGAGAACTGAACGCAGGACACATCCTTTCCAAAGCCAATATTGACATAACTTTTGGACTTTAAATCCCAAACTTAAACGAACCAGTTGAATACTTTCTGAAGGTTCTGATAACATTCTTTGTTAACTGGGGATATAAGAGGACATTCAGTCAATAGGACATGAAATTACTATTCTTTGTGTATCACTCAGATTTGTGGATAGCATCTCTTCTCCTTCTTCTGTATAGAACAAATGAGTGTGACCTTGTTAAAGTGGTGTGTTTCTTCATCATTCCCACTTTCTAGCCAACCCCTTCAGCCCACCATGCACGGCTCTACCTGTCATCTCACTCTCCATCCATCGTTTCCACATAATTAAATCCTGTTATCTGGTCAAAGTGCCCCTTCATGTGTTCCTCTTTACTTCTGCATCATTGACTGGCATTTAGGGAGGGCACGCTCACTGCGTTCACAAGGTCCAGTGCCATTTTGCACAAAAGCAAGGCTGCATTAATGGCTGGAGATGCAGTAATTCGGTGCCCCTGGGTCATATTTGGATGTTTTGCTTATGGAGCGCTATATATGGGCCATATCATCAGCATCCAAATGCCTATAAAAGAGAATCAGCACTTGAGCATCTTGTAATGTAATGTAACATGAGCCTTTCTCAGTAGGGTATAAAGCTGAATTTTGAGGGACCAGGAACTTACTGTATGTTTATGTTTTTTTTTTTTTTTTACTTATATTTAGGTTGATCAAACTTGCATTTAGGTTGGAACTGGAAGAGGCCGCTTTTGGAGTGCAGATGTTTAACAAGTACACAAATGTGCAGTGGACCGAACTGTTGTTACAAGCACAGCACTCATGAAAAAAAAAAGAACATATGGTGCACCTCAAATTTACAAGGAACTGTGAATCACCTTGCAGAGCATGTGCTTGTTCTTAAAAAAACGGTCACGGTTTTGGCTTTGTGAGGTACTTGAGTAGTGTCACGCAAAAGCCTAAAGCCAAATTTAATTTCTAAATCCTTTTTGAAGAAGAATCCTATTAAAATATAATTGAGCTCTGGTAAGAAGTTCTGGAGACTACATCTTCAAGTGATGTCGACATTCAATTTAACAGCCTATGCTGACATGTTGTAGATTGTAGGTGGACGTTAATCTCCGCCAAGGTTACTGAAGAAAAGAACGCCTAAAATATGTGGAAACTTACTGTATGGCCCTCAAATCAGATTTCATTTCCTTAATCACTGGGCCGCTATTACAAGGTACTGTTACTGCTAAACTAAAATATGTATAAAAAATGATCAGCAATTGACTCATTGGTGTGCAATTCACAGTGGCTTTCCACTAAAAGCCTAGTCCTCCCAGAATAGGGCCTGCATCCACCATGGCCCTCTCGAGGGAAAAGTGCCAACTGAAAATGGATGAATATGAATAAATGATCAATTTTACTACAGCAAATCAAATAGACACAGAGCCATAATGGTGCATTAGCCAACACTGCTGCCAATCAAGCCGCATTTAGTTTGTGTAACAGACTTGCATCATTCAGTTGTACGCTTATGGGCTCATGACTCAAGATGTCATTGTAGTATGGATGAAACTTTTAAAACAAATGAACGCTTTAGACTCTCATGGATTGAAAATGCGAACATGACCTTTCCCTTAGTGGTTATTTGACGAATTGAAAATAGATGTTAGGATTTCATTAAAATCATATTATCCGAGCATTTAACTGGATTTTGGTAATCATGTGGGCTCTGTGTGTGTGTGTGTGTGTGTGTGTGTGTGTGTGTGCGCGTACGTGTATATTAAAAACAGCTGTACCTCAGCTGGATTGGCCGATGATGCGAACTCCACCAGTGGAGCAGCAAGGTGACTGGTGAAGAAGTCCATGACCACAGGAGACTGCAGCGAGCTGATATTCAGACCAGGGCAGTCTCCAGCATGAAAGCAACTTTTTATATGTCTCTGCAAAATGTCATATGCAGAATTAAAAAGACAACCATTACAACTGTGAGTGAAAGACATTTACTTACACATAAGCTTAATTCTTCCCTTAAACCAGAATTTAACATAATGCTTTATACAGTAGTGATGACATTTCATTTGTTTATTAAAATCAACAAAATGCTGTAACTACAGTATAAAAGTGGTTTATGTCCCATGTGCTGGAGGTTTTAATACAACTTTACACACAATCTGAGAGGCCAAAAAATCATGGCCAAGGGAAAATCCAAAGAGTAGTCAAACCAATGTTTTATAGAGTGATGACAGTATGATTGTCCTTTATATAATCATTAAACAGGAAGTGATCATGGACCTGGCAGGGAGAGAAGGACTGGAGTGGTGGTATCTACTGTATCATGACATAAACTGATGTTACACATGTCAACTGTTAAAAGCTACATAAAAAAAAACTGCTATAGAAATGATAACATATAATAAAAATGCACTGAAGGGGATTATAAACCTATCAATTTAGTCACGGCCTGAACTACCATCAACACTTACGTTAAAGAAAAGTCATTAACATTTTCTGATTCATGATAATTCAACAGCTGTGTGGTATGATCACAACATAATATCCAATGTAGAATCCTCTAGAAGATCACAACATAATATCCAATGTAGAATCCTCTAGAAGAGCATTGACTAGAACTTGGTTACTGCCGTACTTTCTGGCTTTAATATTGTCAGAATTGATTTTCATGTCTTTCCATTAAAAAAAAGAGTAGATAAAACTAGAGCTCGCTGCTGGAGTTACAATATGGAGCGCTGGATTTAAGGCTGTGGGAGCAGTTCAAATAAATCTTTTAAATTGAGCTGAAATTTAAACATTAAGTATTTTGACTAAAGTCTTATCCATGAGCAGGTTTACTGTAACATTCTAAGTAAGAGTCGGCTGGTTTCAGTGAGAACAAATGAGAGTGCTTGGAGTTATGTAGCGGATTAGGACAACAAATTAAGCAGGGATATACAGGGTAGCACAACAGCACAATTAGCATATAATAATGTGTTTCATTAAGATGAACAGTTAGTCAATAATAATATTGCCCTGATCATGATTAATCGGTTACCTAGGATGAATGAATGAATGAAAGATAAACATATACACTGCAAAATTCCCAGTGTTGATTTAACACCCCAAGTGTTTATATATGACCTAATGGTCACGAATGTACTCTGAAAGTGTTAAATCGACACTCTGGGTGTTCATTCAAGACTAAGGATTTTGCTGTGTACTGTATGTATGCTCATCATTCCTCAATTCATAACAGAGCATCTGTAAAAACAAATTCAGTGGATATGATTGTCTGAAACAGCACAATATCAGAATTTGTGTCATTAATAATAATAATAATAATAATAATAATAATAATAATAATAATAATTATTATTATTATTATTATTATTATTGTCTTGCACCCAGTGTTCCTGGGATAGGATCCAATACCCTGATCATAATAAATCAGTTAGCTAGGATGAATGAATGAATGAATGTATGAATGAATAAATGATGAACATCTATCTATGCCCATCATTCCTAATTCATAACAGACCATTCTCTTTCTGACATCCAGTTGATATGATTATCTGAAACAATACAGTATCAACATGCATGCCCATAAAAAGTACACTTTAACTAAAGAACAAACAAAAACATATGAATATTTTGGACGAAACTTGCAACATGGGTTCACTATTTCAGTCACTCATTAATCAGAGCGTGATCAGACATAAGTTGCCCTTGTGCAATCGGTTTATCCAAACATGTTATTGTCTGACCTGTTTTAATTGGCAATTTATCAATTCTAAATTATATACAACACATGTTCAACCTTATGGTTCAGTTCCTGTGCTGGGTGCATAGAACTGTGAATCGCTTCATCTCTGTAACCAGGGAACACTATTAAATTAAAAATGAACCATGAAAGCAGCAATGGTGTGAAAGCTGGAGAGCTGAAAAGTGCAAAGTACAGTAGGTGATCACCCGCAGTGCAGGGTTTGCCTAAAGTAAAAAAAGATTTTCCCCCCCAAAAATAGGTTTCATATATTTGCATAGAAATGCAAAATACATATATACTGTGTGTATATATAGTGTATACCACTGTATGTAAGAAAAAAAAAATAACAGTAAATAAACTGGCTATCCAAAAGCAATTCTTCAAACTAAGCAGAAAAACAGCTGGTGAATCACTGAATCAAACCGTTATCTCATTCACTTCACGTCGTTGACTAAAAAGACATTGCATTGTGGAGATAATTCATTCTCATAGAAGGTGACCTTTAAAAAGGAATTGAAATAGCACATGCATTTAAATAGAGGCAAAGGCGACCAAAATGTATGAACGTGTCGGATGTTATGTGAGAAAGCAGACATTGTGTGCCTTTATGCATAATATGACAAACTTGGAGACGGTCAGGTGATGATGTGCTCGATTCTGACAGCGCACCTTATATCTTTGCTTAATATAACTGTTTTATTCAGAATGATTGTGATAAACTAACCCGCAGGACAGCAGTATAAGTTGATATCTTGAAACTGCAGCGCAATGCATCACGCTGACGTTATCCTGACGGTATTGTCTGTTTGTGTTACAAAAACTGAATTTTTGATTTAAACAAACTCTATGGCAGAATTGCTACTTACGAGCATGCAGGCTTTGAGATTGAGGCTTCTGTCTGTATAGCAATTTATGTCACCATGGTTTCTCACACAATATCGATAGTGTCAGACTCTTGATAATGTTAGAGCTAAATTAAGAGCTAATAAATCAAATTATATAAATTTTTTTTTTTACTGATGGGCAGTTCCAAATCTTAAACAGCATATACTAGACATATCAAGATCGTATACAAGTGCACTGTTCCCAGAAGTGTGAGATGCTGGTTTGTAAGCATTGAGGCTCCTTTAAGAGAAGATGTCAATTTGCCAGTGAAAGGACTGTGAATCTGTAAGAGGATATTGATTGAGGACTAATGTACAGTATTACAACGCATGGGTGGCACATAAAGTAGTTTACACTCTAGTACCTCCCTTTTACATGGTGGTCGACCACCTAACCTGTGGGGTAGAAAAATGACTAAACATGAAACCTAAGAAGTATTAAACTTTACATAAAATGGGTACGTTGGACAATTTTTTCATAATATTTTTTATATTCATAGCAAATCTCATAGCAAATCTAATTATGCTGTTTTAAGTGTGAAAAGGTAACTTCATTTAATAAAAAAAAATAAAATAAATAAAAATAAATAAATAATGCGCATTACATAAAACACAAATTAATAGTCTGTGTCTTTGACATGACATTTTGCTCCTGCATCCAGATTAATATCTGGTATGAAAAATGCTTAATCGACAGATACTGTACATAGATATGGAATGGACATGGTCGATAACTGGTAAAATACTGTAGGTATACTGTAGGCAGCATTGTGACTTAAAGTTTAGCACCCCTGCCTTGCACCACCCTAGGTTGGGAGTTTAAATCTCATCTCCAGCCTCCGTGCATAAAATGGGCATGTTCTTCCCATGCTTAGAGGGTTTCCTCCTGGTACTCCTCCTTCCTTCTTCCTCCCACAGTCCAAAGACATGTGATGTAGACAGACTGGCATTTTAAAATCACATGTACGATTGGGTGTTTGTTTGTTGGCACCCCATCCAAAGTGTATCCTGCCTTGTGCCCTTAGTTCACTGAGATAGGCTTCCAGGTCCCTTGCGACACTACACAGGATGCGCAATATAGATAATGGATGGATGTAAAGAGCTCAGTGAAATAAATAACCGGCTATATGCAGCTTTACACAACCAAAGAAACTATGGAAGTTTGTATGAAATGTGAATGTGTATGAATCAAAAATGGTCAGATTGTCCCTGATGAGCAAGCCGAGGGCGACGGTGGTAAGGGGAAAACTCCCTGAGATGGCAATAGGAAGAAACTGTGAGAGGAACCGGACTCAACTGGGAACCCATCCTCATTTGGGTGAAACAGAAAGCAGGATTTGATCTGTGTTAGGTATAACAGTTAATATGGAGTCCAGTTAGTTATTGGAGGCTCAGGTAGACTTGTAGGAAATTCCAGTCCCGAACTATCGAGCGACTGCAGCCAACTGTAGATGTCACTTTTAGCTATAAAATAGAATAGAATTGTTCTTCATCATCTAATGGAGAAGGACTTACTAAATCAATGCTGTGTCCAAGCAATGATCATTCAACATGAAGTCTACGCTATGCTGTGAGTCATGTGCGGCATCCATCATATTACCTCACAAGATAGCAGGGATTTAAGCTGTCCACGGGCATTTGACTGCTCAGTGATATCACCAGAATACAAGCCTCCAAAGACATTATGGATCAACTTGATGATATGAGAGGTAACATCAACTAATTTGTTCATGGCACCCAATCAAGAATCTGTAACACTGAGCTGGGTTTTAATAAATGTGTTATGGAGGCATGCATTTGTACCCAGTATTTGTCCTGTCTTTAGCTAGATACAGTTTTAAATACACTAATAGGCACACATGTTACTAAGCAAAGTACAATTACTGTAAATTATTTAAGTCTCTTAAATTATTTTCTTCCCTCTGCTCCCTAATCCTTAAATAAGATTCTATTTTATTATAATTGGTTCCAAAGCACCCATTCTTAACATGGCAGCAGTGAATTTCCATTTTGAAGACAGCTGGAAAGTTAGATTATTGCCATTGCACAAACGTGAATTATCATCTGGTTAAAATGCTCTGAAATATTGAGCCTGTTAAGTCTATCTAAAGCCTCTCGAAGGTCTGCATTCTGAGAGGAATAATGTGATTGGTATAACACGAATGTGAGGAGACTAAAATAACTGCATGTCCAATTAAGGCTGGCAGCACACATGGCAAAGAACTGGACATGACCACAAAGCTTCACACACAATGGCACCGATTGAAACATAAAAAATAATAATCATCATAATTCTGTAGCCCAGTGTAAATTCTTAATTCTTTCTGTTTTCATGCACTTCTGTTCGAATTCATGACACAATATAAATGAGAACATTGAAAAAAAAAGGGGGAAAAATTTCAATTATACTGTTGCTCTCTCAAATTCTTGAAAGCTCTCTGCTTACATCAGTTAGTTTTTCCTCTAATTTCTTCTATTGTTCTTTTAACAGGCTGCACCTCCTTCAAGGTAGTAGGGATGTAGCCAAATAACAATATATTATTAAGTAATTATATATTTAACTGCATAAAAATCTATAGGTTAATAGGTTATCAGATTATGAAGTACGAGTATGAATCATTTGTGTCTCTGTACTATTACTCTAATACTGTATATTACTTCAAAAGCATTAGTACTGGCTGTATTACACTCACTCACTCATTGTCTATACCAATTAATCCGGTATTCAGGGTCGTGGGGGGGCCTGAAGCCTATCAAAGGAGGCATATGGGCACGAGGCAGGGTACAACCTGGACAGGGTGTCAATCCATCGGAGAGCACACACACACGTGCACTCACACACTATGGTCAATTTGTGAACACCAATTAACCTAACCTACATGTATATGGACTGTGGGAGAAAACCAGAGTACATGGAGGAAACCTCCAAGCACGGGGAGAACATGCACACAGAAATGGGAATCAAACCCGGCCGGGAATCCAACCCAGACCCTGGAGGTGCAAGAAATGAATAAATAAATAATTGCCACTTTATTGCCACATAATGTTGTTCAGCCTAGAAGTGTCTAACTGAAACAAACACAGACAATAACACTGTCTCCAGCTTGTACAGTGGACACAATGCATGATGGGTAAGTCGCTTCATACAGTATGTGTCCCAGCTTATCTTGATACACCTATTGCTCTGGAATAGACCTTTTTCCATTGCACCAAAGTCTAATCTTTATGCTCCCTAGTAAACTGAAGCCTCTTTTTCCAAATAGTCTCAGTCACAAGTGGTTTTCTTATGGCCACAGAGCCAATAAGTCACGGTCCTGTGAGTTCTCATCACGTTGCTTTGGTGGAAATGCTCTGACCTCACTATTAAACACAGCTGTGATTGCTACTGTTGATTTCTTTGATGATATAACTTCACCCGGTGTTTAAGTGATCACCTGGATTGATCATTCATGATTTTTTTCTGACCACATTTCTGATGACATTTGATGGTTCAGCACTATCGGTCCAGACTTTCATAATGCACTGAACTATTATTAAACAGTCATTTAAACCCGTTAACTCATAATTTCAACCCATTAGTAACTTGTAATCTTTTTCATTTTTTTTTTTTTTTTTTTGCTTTAGCAAGCCCAATATTTTAACTCTTCTGAAACACTAACATCTTTTCTACAGTATAACCATGAGATACATCTTCTTACATGGTTGTATATAAAATGAGAAGCTGCATCAGTTATAGTTAAAATAATTGTTGCCAACTGAAACACATTAATCACTGCAGTAAGTATCCAATGACATTTTAATGGAAAATAAAAATTTATCCATGCAGGGACTTTTTCGGTCCAAGAAGTGTAGTTCATTTTGTACCTATTTTTCTTATCAGTTTAAGCTCCCTGCCTAGAAAATGAACACATCTTATGATCTAATAATACAAGCTTAAGTAAAAGCAGCTATTTATCAAATTCTTTTAACCTTCAGGTTGTTGGCATGTTTACAGAAGTGCACTGATATGAGAAAAAAATTACACACACTTATTCACCTCCATTTCATTATCCTAAATTTCATGAGTCACTTTCTGTCTTCTGAGAATAAAAAGTGTATTTGAATTATCTTCATGGTTATAAAATAGCTCAGACTCCAAAAATATCATTAGACTTTGTACATCAACCCAAAAAGAAAAAAAGAGCATGATGAGTGTGTAAAGTTTCTTGAGGGCACAGCAATGGTTCATGTTCATAGACATCAGTAGGTAACAAAATGGCATTAAGTGAGTTTTGACAAACCCAGTTATACAGTCATGTTGTAAAGCTAGTACTGTAGCTAGTATTTTTCTAGCCTGTTTGTAGATCCACCTTTAGCAGCAATAACTATAAAGTCATACAGGACATCAGCAGGTGTACAGACCTCTCTAAATGCAGACAGTTTGGAGTATTCACGTGTATGTTAACACAATGGCAAGAGGGAAAGACAGATAGTGTCCAGTGGAAATGAATTAATTCCTAATTACAAATTATATCAGTCTCTCACATCATTGTGATGGTTGGTTGGCCCATTCATCTTTACAACATTGCTCCAGTTCATTGAGATTTCCCCCCCCCCCAAAAAAAAACTTAGATTCTTTTATTTTTCAGCCATTGTGATGTAGATTTAATGTGCATTGGATCATTGTTCTGTTGCCTGACCCAATTTCAGCTTTAGCTGTTCCTGAACAAATGCCCTCACACTTACCTATAAAATACTCTGGTATAAACTCAATGACTGCAAGGTGGCCAGGTTCTGTAGCTGCAAAATAAGCTCCAATCCTCACCCCTCCACCACCAAGCTGGACAGCAATATGAGGTTTTTCTGCACAATTGCTGTTTGGTGTTTGTCAGACATGCACTGGGCATTAAGGCCAAACAACTCCACTTTGGTTTCATCTGTCCATATGACATTGTTCCAGACGGCTTTTTTTTTTTAACGCAGTTTTGTGAACCTTAGTCAGGCTTTATTTATTTATTTATTTATTATTTTTTTTAGACCAAAGAGTTTTCTCCTAGCAACCCTCCAAATAAACCTTAGTTGTTCGGTCTTCTTCTATTGTCCTGTCATGGGTTTTTACATTTAACATGTTTACTGAGGCCTGTATGGTTTGCAGTGTAGCTCTTGGAATTTTTCTTTTTTTTTTTTTTTTTTGTATTTCTCTGAGCACTGCATGGTCTGATATTGGGGTGAATTCATTGGGAGGTCCACTGCTGGGAAGATTGGCAACTGTTGTATGCCTTCCACTTGTGAATAAACTTTCTCACTGTAGAACTCCAAATTGCTGTGCAACAAGAATTGCTTCTCTAAGACCATTGCTTATTCCCTCCTGGCATTATGCTGAATGCTCCAAACCAGCAAACTGCCAAAACTTTCTGGGTTTATATCACCTGCTGATGATTGATGATTAGCCTTCCGTGGAAGCAGTAAGGTGGTAGTTAATGTTCCCTGCATGTGTTTTTTTTTCCTTTTCTTTTTGACTTCATTTTTATTAAATAAATTATTGTAAGATTGTACGTTATATGTTGATGTTCGCATGAGGCACCAAGACCCACTGCGAATTTTTAGATTAGATATTATGCTTTTCGAACATGACTCTCTCTCTCCTCTCATCTCTTTCTCTGTCTCTCTATGTATGTGTGTATATTTATCCTAGAACCGTGATCAATAATATATCTTTATATATGTCAAATAAATTATGGGCCACTCAAAACTAATACTTAGTACTTCATAAAATAAGTTGAATGAGTAGTGAATGAGGACTTTGAAATATCATTTGGTGAATGGTGCTGCTATGTTTTTGTGATTAATATGAAGGTGATAAAAATATATTTTGCATCATTACCAAATCTTTAAATTACAGTCCTTCATCAATTTAGTTTGCCATTTTAAAATCATGCAATTTTCTGTATAAAACAATCCTAAACCCTGGTTTAGGATCTACGGCAAGCATGTTTTTAAAGAAGCTGAAATGCCTTTTATACCATTTAATACAGTCTGCCCTTGAGTATCCTGCTTCACTTCACTCTTTCTTTCACAATCATTTCCTCCATACCCTCTATGCCTATTTGCAATTTAAAAAATAGCGTTGAAGTGTGGGAGTCAAATCCTAGGTTTAGAGTAAGGAATTTAAGTTTCAGCTTGCTCCTGCCTTTTACTGTACATTCTTTTATCTTTTCATAAGAACATTCTCTGAATATGCACTCATCAAAGGGCGCACTTTGTTTATAGTATATTAACTCTCTTTTCTTTTTAGAAAAGTTCTTAGATGATTTTCCGAATGAAATCAAGGGCATCATCACTCAGATTACTGCAAAGGGAAGGAAATAATTACTTCTGCAAGCTAAAACCATTTTTCTCTTTGAAGTAGAGCTTTTGCATGTGAGAGTTACAGCATGTGAGTAGAGCAGGTCAGGACCCTCTTTATTACACTAAAATGTCACAGGTGGACTGGCATTTAGGTTAATAAAGAGGATTATTGCATGCATGGAAATAATAGGGCATCCTGTCCTTGGAACATGGCCTTAGACCCCCTCTGAACTAGTCATGACTTATACCTCAGGGGCTTATTAGGGAAGGAATACACTGGCGATATTTGAATAAGTTAACCTTTTCGCCAACTTCTAAGGTACCAGGTGTGATTATACATGATAACAGGCTGTCACTATGAAGGAAAACCCAGAGGAAATCTGGTGGTCTTATAGGTATTATGTGGACATTGGGTGTATTAAATAGTTGGTTCACACATTAGTCCCTAAACTCTCAGCTTGGAGTAGGATTAGTTTTAAATCATCACGCAACATCATGTATCTATCGTGTGACATTTTAAAAGAAAATTTATAATTAGTAAAGTTGTTTGTTTGCTTGAATTTATTGTATCTTTACCTTACGGATGTCAGAAGCAAATTGCAGCAGAGATGGTGATGCAGTAGACTGTGGTCCATATGCTCTAACTGGATTATGAAGGCTGACATAGGCCACTACCCTGTTCTGCAAAACCACCATGTTCTCCTGAAACCACATCGAGCAGAAAGCTGTTTTAGTTTGCTACTTGTTCGATATGATAACTGAACAAACATTAATACAACACAATGGAATATACTTCATGGGGGTACCAAGACGTCATCACATGATGCATTGTGATGCAAAAAGGATGATTATGTGGAAATGTGAGATTCAAATACTGAGAACGAGCTTTCTATTAACTGTACATTGTTTGGGAAGCAGCTGTCCTAAATTGTAAAACCCAAATAAGTAAAATATATAGACAGCATCTTGGGCCTGACAGCTCTGTACCACAATGACCAACCTGGAATAGAAGTTATATAGTTATACAACCACCTCATGACAGTAAAAATGAGGACTTCAGTAGCTTTTAAATAACACTTGTCTCATGCCACCTTGATCAAACACGCCCAAGAAAGAGGTCACAGAACACTGGAATAGTAGCTGCTACGTATATATGCCTTGCTACAGCGCATGTTACGTTCTCATTCGGGATAAATTGATATGAGAAGTGATGTTTTTGTTCATTTACAGTAGTTTTAAAATATGGTGAAGCTGTGGTACATTTTATTTACAATAATACACCATCTTTGATGGGTTGGCACCCTGTCCAGGCTGTACCCCGCCTTGTGTCCTAAGCCTCCTGGGATAGGCTCCAGGCTCTCCGCGACCCTGAATACAGGATAAAGCGGTATAGATGACAAGTGAGAGAGTGACACTTCATTGAACATTTAGATTTTTTTGATTTTTCCATATTTATGGAATATGGAAGGAAATGGGTCAGGTCCTGTATGTTCTCCATTGTCTGTAATACCACAGCATAACACACTTGAAGAAATAGCACCATGTGCCCTCTTATGCATGAGCTCACACACGGACACAATTTGGTAGTGTTGCTCTGACTGTGCTGCCTAATGTGTTAAAAAGTGAATATTGAACTAGTGTACCAGTACTTAAAAATAGCTATAGTACAATAGTTTTGAAAATGATCCAACACCAGCATATAAAAAGAGATACTTTTGTTATGCAAATGGCTGTTTCATTAGGGCGATATGAATCTCTCTCTTTAAGCAGAATGCTGGCAGCGGTGAAGTTGCACTAGTGGTGTGTGCACGATGTAGCAGGAAACAGACTGAGTTTAATGGCATTAAATTAGTCTCAAAACTCATGCACATTAAAAATCGAGCACGCACATTAGTCTCAAAACCCGGCGAGCCAATTAGTCTCAAAACTTGCGTGCTTTACATGCTCATGGATTAGTCTCAAAACTCTTGCAGGTGGAGCAAAAATGCTCCCTCACGAGGCTGCCTTTTCACTTGCAGATACTGTTCTGTGATCTGGGAGAGTTTTGAGATGAATGTAGTTCACTCCCCTGTTATGTACATAAAATACATAAAAGTGATCAATGAAAAGCCTCTCTGAAGTAGCAGTATACATATTCATGAATAGCCAACATATTTTTGTAGTGCTGAAAGTGTCCTCCATGTGGTCGCATGCAAATAATAGTCTCAGAGAGATTGTCACCTAACTGCAAAAGACTTTTTGATCATGCGTATGCCCCAAGCTAGCAAACAAGTCATCACAGCCCCTGTACTCAGAACAGAAACGAATTAATTCACACATGCATCTCTATATGAGGGGCGGTGGTGGCTCAGAGGGCTAAGGCACTGAGTTACTGATCGGAGGGTCGGCGGTTCGATTCCAGGCTCAGCCAGGTTGCCATTGTTGGGCCCTTGAGCAAGGCCCTTAACCCCAACTGCTCCAGGGGCGCTGTACCATGGCTGATCCTGCGCTTTGACCCTAGTTACGCTGGGATATGCGAAGAAGGAATTGGCCAGATTAAGCCATTACCTATTATAAAGACAGCTTATTTTCCCCCCTTTTTTTGTCAAACAAACAAAAAAAAGCCTAGTCTTACAATATGATATATAATAATTCTCATCAAAATGTTTTCTAGGTACGGTATCTAACAAACTAATTTGTTACATACCGTATGATATGACCAATTCATCACTACACTTTTTCTAACCCATTTTTTTTTTTCAGGAGGCCCAAAAATGCTGTGGAATATGACAGCTACTTCTGTATGTGAAGAGTCCTGTCTTGTATGCCTGAGCACACAAATTTGATCTTCTCTTGTTAGTTTCAAAGCCTTAGTGGGTCTGAAATGAAAGGAGTAATATCAAGGGGAAATCATCTTGAGAATTTATACCAAATTGTGAAGTGCTGTACTGTACATATGTTTTAGGGATATCAGAGAAAATCATGCTCATTGATGGTTTCTGATGATTTGCCATTAGTTTGGTGTAGTCAATGGGAAGGATATCTTAAGTACCTCAAACATATTTTGTAACTAATGCATAGCTAATTTGAAGGTGCCGTGACCATGAAATGTCAACAATTAAGTTTTGGGATGCGATAAGAACTCACAGGACTGGAACTAAACTGTTGTGTGGTTATAAGAAAACCACTTGTTAGTGAGGCTAATTGGCAAAAAGTCTTGCTGGGAAGCATAAATATTGGACTTTAGAGCAATGGAAAAAGGCAGGTGTTGTGATGAGTCTAGAAGTCCCCCTACTAGAGCGATGAGTGCATCATGGTAAGATAGAAAGCACATGAAGCAATGCATACATCATGCAAAGTGCCCACTGTACAGTGCTCTGGAGGCAGTGTTATGATCTGGGGCAGCTTTAGTTAGACAGCTCTAGACATTATTGTGCAATAAAATGAAGTCAGCTGATGACCCGAATGTACTGAATGACCAGGGTATCGTATTAATTGAGACTTGATGACATGGCCATATTTCAGGACTCATGAAAGAGTGGTTTTGAGAGCATTGGAGCATATTTTTTGGGCTTAATGTGTACAGTATACGTTTGTATTTTACACATGTATAACTTTTACTAATTCCACACTCCTTTTATGATTACTTAAACCTATCCAGAAGTATAAGACCCCTGTAATCTTCAAGAAATCCAAGGGGGTATGTCTTTATTATCTAACGTTAATGCAAACTAAAGCAATCAAAAGTTTCAGTTTTCACCACATTGTGTTTGTCCAACAAGCTGCAACTGATCAAGATAGAATTCGACAGCACCATGGAGCATGTCAACATCATTTAAAGAAAACACCCTCCTTTTTTGTCTTCAAAGCTATTCAAAAATTCAAATCCTCTCTATATTGAAGCCCTAAAAGGACAGGATGGGAAATTGCTTTTCTGAAATACTTTATTCATTCATTTATACTGGTATTTGTCTCCCTGCAATAGATTTTCTTTCAATTTTCTTTACCTTAACGGTATGTTTTTGATATGTAAAGGTAAAATGTATTTATTTGTTCATGTTTCTGTCTCTTACATGAATGAATGTGAACTTCCCAGGAAAGAATTATGATGTTAATTATTATTAATGCTATGTAATACTTCTTAGACAGTATTTAAGCTCTGTCCCTATTCATTTGAGTCACTGTTTAATAAAGTATTAATATTATTAATAAAGCAGTAGACTTTATATAGATACTGAAACACACCGGCTTTGTGTCAGCGGTGGAAAATCTATTTGGGGTACATATGGTTTGGGAACAAGGAATAGCTACAGTATGTACAGTATTGTGTACTGTAAATAAATGTTCTAGGTCCTATATTTATTTCACCACTGAAAATGATTATCTAACTATTGTTGCTTCTTTATAACTTAGTGAGGTTTTTTTTTTCAGTTGAATCAGTCAATAAATAAATAAATAAATAAATAAATAAATACCACCTCTGTAAAAATAATACAATGCCATTTTGATGTGTCTGAATATCTTATTCACACTATTTGCATAAGAAAAAAAAAATCTATATTAATACTGCTGTTAACTGATACTGTAATAGTAAATATTACTGATAATAGTAAATAATGTATTATTTATTTACTGATAATAGTAAATAAATATTTATTTACTTTATTTATAATAATAAATAATTTACTATTTATTTACTGATAATAATAAATAAATATTTATTTTTAGACATGAATTAATGAAGATGAATGAAAACTTGTAAAATAAACACACTATCATCACCACATAAACACATTCACTGTAATGAGTTTAAGAAAAACCTTCCATCAGATAATTTTTAATCAAATATTTAATTAGGATCAGGAATAGCAGCATCATTTTCACTTACACTTTAAAATAAAATGTTAAGTTAATGCTGTAAAAAAGGTTATTTAGATGGTTGCCAATTCCACCTTCATTATTTTGGATTTTCTTGAAAATGTGTGAAAACCTGAAAAACTCAATTTCTAAAATTAAATAAACTACTTTTCACTCTGCCAGCTCACACGCACCATTCAAAGACCATCTCATCTCTTGACATTTCCTTTTCCAAGATGTCGTTCTCCTCCCCACATGGTCATGTTTTCTCAGGCCATCATGTCTCCTCCCATGCCTTCGGACCACCCCGTCTGCACACCGGTCTCTCATTCACCGCTGATTTCCCCGAGCATTTAAGCCAGCTCAGCGCATTGTTTCGGCTCTGATCTTCCGCTTCCGCTTTCTCGATTACAGCTCTGTTTCACGTTTTGGCCAGGCTGAACGGGCTCAGGGCCTTTGAACTCGCGGTTTCACTCTCTCGACCACGGCTCTGCTTAACAATTTCAACTGATCACAGCGCTGGCGGATCTCACAGCTTTGAATTCACGCTTCCACTCTCACGACCACGTCCCTGCCTAACAATTTCAGCTGATCACAACACTGACAGATCTCACAGCTTCGGACTCACGCTTCCGCACTCTCGACCACATCTCTGTCTAGCATCTTCATTCGTTAAAACATCAAAAGACCTCACGCCTTGCACCCATGGCCACAAATTCCTCCAGCCAGCCTCTACGTCAGTGTGCCTCTCACCTGCAATTGGATCTACTTCCCAGCCCTTTGGTTTGTTCTGACAGAATAATCGGGACAATTGCGATGGACCCAGCAGATTTTGACAGGATGATGACCTTCTATGGAAATGGAGCATGGCTCTCTTCGATGCTCATGAGCCAGGTTGTAATAATTTTGAGGCATTCTCCAGAGAGATGAAGAGAGTCTTTGTTCCCATGTAGTTCCCATGTCAGCAGGGAGGCCGGGACAAGATTGTTAAAGCTTCGCCAAGGTTCACGCTCAGCCATCAAGTTTCAGACCCTGCCTTGATCACCTACTCTGGCTACGACTGAAACTCCGGCCATCCCATGTTCCTGCTGAATACCACAATCTAATGCAGGCCTTCAACAAGGCTCGAGCCATGTCACTCCATCCTCACTGACCATATGACTGTCTTATAGACCTCCTCCCAGGTACCTCTCCTCCAAAATGGAGCCTTCAAAACCCAACCAGGCATTATGAATATCTGGTGGTTCTGTTCGGACTGACTAACGCCCCTGCCATCATTCCAAGGCCTTATCATTGACGTTCTCCGAGATTTCCTAAACACATTTGTGTTTGTCTACTCCTACAACAAGTTGTCCAAGTTTTTTTCTTGTGGTTTGGCAGAGCACCGTCACCATGTTCACCAAGTCTTACAGAGACCCTTAGAGAGCAATCTGTACATCAAGGCAAAGAAATGTGAATTCCACACAACTTCCACCACGTTCCTGGGTTTAGTTATCTTCCCCTCCAGGCTGGAGATGGGACCAGCCAAGATTCAGGAGGTCTCCAATTGGCCAACTCCAGTCTCGTGAGGAGACCTCCAATGGTTCCTGGGTCTCGTCAACCCTAACCTCTCTGACTTCCTCCAGGAACTGCTTTTGATGGAACAAGGGAGCGGAGAAAGAATTTGCCGACCTCAAGAAAAGGTTCACCTCAGCCCCCAATTAACACTATTTGGGATTAAATCCTAGAACAGTTTATTATTTGAGACTATTCTAAAGCAGAATTAGTGGAAACATAAAAAGAAACTTACGAGATTCACAGGACTGTCAACTACTTCCCTGGTTTATTCTCCTCGAATTTTGGCTTGTGCCAGGAATAATTTTCACCCGTGTTAATTACACTAGGATAAAGGTTCAATTATTTGTGAAATGATTTTTCAAATATCCCAGTTATGAAGCTGGAGTCAGAGCACAGGGTAAGCCAGGATACAGACTACCTGGAGCTGATAGGGTTAAAAACCTTGCTCAGTGGTTAAACGGTGGCAGTCTGGCAGTTATAATCTGTTGATTATAAGGGGTGTTTGTGGAACTGTTGCATAAAAGCAATATCATACTCAGTGTTGTGCTGTTGTGCTATATATCAGCATGGCTGTGATATCTTCAGGACTTGGGCTGCACCCCGTGCCTACTGTATGACTGCATCACAGTCATGCTGATATCCCATACAACATCAAAACCTTGAGTGTGATATTGCTTAAATAATGAATTTATATTTGATTACTTTACAGATTATTTTGTGTCAAAGAATCTCGCACCCACACACAAAAACACTACTCAACAATCTATTCACATTAACTGTGAAACACTTCTAGTCTTATATGTGTATTATTACATTTTGCGTGGTTAACTGAAATCACTATGTTTTTTTCTTGATTATATTCTGTAGCTAGCACTCTCCAGGGAGGCCAATATGATTAAATTTTGTTTCTCCTTCGGCTATGAAGACGGTGAACTCATAACATAAATCTGCCTGTAAACACACATGACCTGCCATTAAACCCAATCTTGGCTTCCATGATTGCTCCCAGTTCACTGGGTTGGGAAACGAGCAGCTTCAGGAGATCATGTAATCATACACATGTATAACAAAACCAGTGTGTATGTTAACATGGCAGTTATTGATTTAAGCAGCACAGAGAGGAATATATACATATATCCATATTTTACCTCCCCCCACTCAAAGGAGCCGATGTTGCCCAGGGCAAAGCCACCCAGTGAGCAGAAGACAATAGTACGGTCGGGATGCCAGAGTTCACGGGTCTGAGCTGTTATGGAGGCGATGATCTGAGAGATGACAGCGGCACCACCACTCCAGCCTGCCAGGGCACCCTCATACCAGCTACTGTGATGGGCGCCAACCATGACGTACCTATCTGCAAACACACAACCAAAAGAACTGAACCAAAGTACGCACGTAAGCAGAGCTTATATGCATCACCTTCTGTATGGTACATCACTGCTTCTAAGTGACATCTAGGATGCTACACCCCCCCCCCCCCCCAAAAAAAAAGAAGAGGCAAGCATTTGAACAAAGCACAAATATTTGAACACAAATACTATAAGATGTGGTAAAGGAGTCGCAAGGGAAGTTATGAGGACTCAAGAAATCAATAAATAAGAAGAGGAACAACAATCTAAATTAAAGGAAATTGCTGGTTGGAAGGTCATCGTACAAGGAGAACTTTCGGATTATATTTCATAGCAGGTTATGATGTTGTAAAGAAGGCACAATAAATCTCAGAAATAATTCCATACAGACTTTTAACACTGCACAGAGAGGTCAAACACCGGTCAGTAATTAAAAGGCTATTTTCAGCAGCTGACTGACCTGTATTTAGACACCAGTGGCAGACAATGTTTTAAGAGAATAGTGTATCATGGTGTGGGAAAAGGGCTGGCTCAGCACCCAACGCTTTGTATAATTCATGTCCTGTATTGCTCTCTCACTTTCTTTTCCACTCTATCTGCATAAAACTCTAACTTTAACAATAACCTTAGGTGCTTATAGCTGAACCTATATCATGTGGCATCAAGTTAATGCTTAACTTGTGTACACACAGAGTATCTGGACATGGATGAACAATTAGGCATCAGAGGTGAACACTTTATTTCTATCATCTGATTGGTGAAAGTGAATGCAAATGCAAAATGCTTCCTTTCCTACAAAAGAAAGGAAAGAAAGAAAGAAGGAAAGAAAAAAAAGAAAGAAAGAAAGTGGAAAGTTGTTAACAAAAAAAGAAAATGCTGGAACCGTACAGTACTGTATGTACCGCTGCAGTGAGGGTAAGTTAAAAGCAAAGCTGCTAACAGATTGGCTGAAATAATAATCAGACAGTTCCAAGACGGTTCCATATGTCAGATCAGTTCAAATTCAGGAACTTTCTATTAATCCTAAGTAATGTAAAAAGTGTGAAAGTCTTGAGAAATGTAATTTAATTACTCACTCTCACTTATCAATATAAAGAAAAGAAAGGTTTTTGTCTGTACATTGGTTACAACTCACTTTTTTAATGATATCTTTATGTATCATACATCGGAGGACCTGAACCCGTCTCAGAAAAATTTCTGTCTGTATGCCACACAAAACTGCCTGGAAAGAATTGAATGAAACTTTGCCAGTTCTTAGATATTTCAGGTCCTTATGTAATAAATTTTTTTGCAGTACTTACTGTAGACATCGGCCTGAAGTTTCACCGTAAATGAAAGTTGAGTAAAAGTTATGTGCCAGACTTAATAATCTACTTAAAAATAACATGCTAATAAGCTACGTGCTCAATGTAAACAAACACTGGCACCAATAGGTATTAATTAGCAAAGCTAAACCAAATATTTTTACTGAGATTCCTTTAGATTTTTACAGCTGAAATAAAAGCGCCGAAGTGGTATAAGTACATTTTAACCAGCTGGAGTCATTTTGAAACAACTTAATCCTTTATCCTTTTTAAATTTCTCTCTTTTTTAAATTTCTCATTCTGGCTGATGACAAAAGAAACACAAAACATAAACAAGGCATAACAAACCTTACAAAATGTTATTTCTTTGTTTTAATAAGTTAGGCAGAGAGTTCGGCCGTACACACATGTACGTCGGCTTCAACCTGAAATAACAATATTACTCATTCCATTATTTTTAGTTTTAACCTTTTAACTCTTTCTACAAACGCTTTTCCTGCCAACAGCAGGTACTTACAGTATGCCAGTTCTCTATACTTCTTATCTTGTACAGGGTCACGGTGGTCCTGGAGCCTATCCAAGTAGACTTGACGCTCAAGGCGGGATAATGGGGTGGCAATAAATTGCAGGGCACAAAAGCACACAGACGAACTCACACACTACAGGCAACGTGGACATGTCAATTAGCCAAATCTGAATGTCTTTGTGCTGTGGTGGGGGGACCTGTATGAAACCAACAGTACTAAGCATGGGGAGATCGTGCAAACTACACACACACAGAGCCAAGGCGGGATTTCGTCTGTATTCTTTTGTGCCCTGCGATGTATTGGCACCCATTTACCCCGCCTTGACCCTGGAGGTGTAAGGCCACAGTGCTCACCACTATGCCACCTTGTCACCTAAATTATGCACAAAAGTATGCAAACTTTACACTGGTCCTCAAGCAACTTGGATTCTGTGCCTCTCCTCTCTTCCTCCAGACTTCGGTACCTTGATTTCCAAATGAAATGCCAAACTGAAATCCATCTGAAAAGAGGACTTTTCACTGAAAAGGCCCACTGAGCAACAGTCCAGTCCTTTTTGTCCTTAGCCCAGGTAAGACTCCTCTGATGTTGCCCCTGTTCAAGAGTGGCTTAACACAGGGAACTCAACCCATGTCCTGGATACGTCTGTGCGTGGTGGCTCTTAAAGCACTGACTCTAGCTGCAGTCCACTCCTTGTGAATCTCCCCTAAATTCTTGAATGGGCGTCATTTCACAGTCCTCTCAAAGCTGCGGTCATCCCTGTTGCTTGTGTTAACACATTTTTTCTTCCATTCACCTTTCCATTAATGTGCTTGGATACTGCACTCTGTGAACAGGCAGCCCACTGAACCAGACTGAGAGACCATTTAATGGCTCAGTGAACCTTTGTGGGTTAATTAGCTAATTAGCTGGTTAAAGTGTGACACCACTGAGTCGCCAATATTAAACTTTTTTCACAATATTCAAATTTTCTGAGATACTGAATTTTGGTTTTTCATTTGCTGTAAACCATAATCATCAAAACTAAAAGAAATAAACTATTGAAGTATATAAGCCTGTGTATAGTGAATTTATATAATATACAGGATGAGATTCACTTTTTGAATTCAATTACTGAAATAAATAAACTTTTACATTATATTCTAATTTATTGAGATGCACCTGTATACTAATCACCATCCTGATCATCTGTCATCACCTGCACTTGTTTCTCTCTGGTTAATGTTAGATATTTTTATGCTTGAATGATTCATAGCTTACTGTGTAAGCAAACATTCCTCTGAAACGGGTCTGTGACTAGACTGAAATGAATGCCCAAAAACTTGCCAAGAATGAAACCCAAAAAAAAAGTCCTTTAGAAAACCTTTACAACTATTACTCAAACCTCCATAAAAAATACAAGAAGTCTGGCTTCTTTATGAGGGATGGCTCAAGACTTTTGCAACGTATTTTATTAAACACTTACATAAATAACATGTTTAAATTTTTTTAGCTATTATTATTTATTTATTTGCTTCATTCATTTGTAATGAAATTTTGTGTTTCGCAAAAAAAACAAACAAACAAAAAAAAAAAACATCTATTTTCAAACCTGGATTAGTCTTTCCTCGCAGGTAGCCAATGACATTATAGACTCTTCTGTATGATGTTTGGGCTCCAATGCTTAGCCTTATAATCCTGTGCTCTAAAAATATAGAAAGACAGAAATTGATTAATTACAGACATTTTCACTTCAGGAACTTTATGATACTATGTGATACTTTCTTAATATTTAAAGCTGAAAAAATATATACTATATTATAATAGCTTAATTTATTCATAACAAACTGTGTGTGTGTGTGTGTGTGTGTGTGTGTGTGTGTGTGTGTGTGTGTGTGTGTGTGTGTGTGTTGCGCGCATACTTAGGTGGTTGCATAATGTACTCTTAACTTCCAGCACTCATCAGATTGAGGCATACAGTATAAGCAAAGCCACTTAAGGTTTTTTATAACCTATGGAGGTAATTGAATTTACAAAAAACACAAGCTGGTGATTGCCAGCTCTATCATAACTAAAACTTGCCTGCTTTTATTTTTATTGTTATGGCACAAAGGATGCACAACACCTCTTGTGCAGAATCTCTTAAAGCTGATGCAAAAGCAAATAAAATTTGTTCTACCCACTGGGAACGTGATGCACGCCAGCCAATGCATCAGGGAAATGAACAGGTAGGTGCTACATGCTACTGAGATCACTGCTGCTATTCTCTGTTGGCAATTACACACAAACAGCATAGGGGTGAATTTTAATATCGTCAATACCCTGACAGATAAATGTGTTCTGCAAGTGTGCGTGTGTGGGGAAGGGGGCGGTTGTGTGGGTGTGTGTATTCAAACAGAACTTTGGCTGAAAAGATGTGACATGTCTGCGGGTTTGGAGTGTAGACAGGATCGAAAATTCCGTTTCAACACGACCCCAGGATCACAGGCAGATTTACTGGCCTTAGGGTGTGGCGCTCAGATTCTGCCTTTTTCAATTCATTTATTTATTTATTTTTATCAGTCACACACTACATGAATATCAGAGGGAAATAAAGATGAGGTCGGCTGAGAGGATGCAGGACGCACACCGCATCTACTTACACAAGCAGATGACTGCGACGGAAACGTGTGAGACTGGTTCAACTGACGTGTGCTTCTCGACACACTTCCCGTAATTTAATTTAAGGCAAGACAGCAGTCTCCACACAGGCACCAAACCTGATTTATCACTCGCAACAATACAACAAGTGACTTTGGGTAAAAAGATAAAGACATACTGTATGTACTCTGCAGAAGTCTACAGTATGTAGGGTTATCACATCAAAGCAGGATTAAATCTGTGAATGGCTCGGTCTTAAAAATATCAGCAGGAGTTAAGCAGTTGGGAACTGAGACTCATGTTTACTTCAATATTACTGTGCATATTTTTGACCATTATACCTGGCTGCTATAAGTTAGGAACAGCTTTATCAAAAGATAAATTAAAATTATACCTCTTTAATAAAGATGTGGAATCGAACCTGGGATACAAAAGGGCTAAAAAAAAAAAAAAAATTGATGAGTGTCAGGGATGTTGGAACTTTTCTTTTTAGAGAGGGTACTGGATTATTATTTTTTCTTGTCTTTGTGTCTATTTTTTAATACAGCAATTAGGTTTGTTCATCTCTGATCGGACATGGCAGTTCAATGAGCTGGGATATCCTAGTACAATTATAGTACTTCAACGTTCCAATGATTCAGTGCCAGCTAGCTGGGCTACAAGCAGCATTTGACAATTGCCGGGTCAGCAAATGAATAATTTTTTTTTTTGGAGCAGAGATTAAAAAAAGACTACTGGAATACAGGAATGTAAAAAACACAGAACTTACTGTTTAGTAGTAGTAGACCTGGTATACCCCCATTGCACGATTTGCTACCGACCATTCCCGATGTCATCCCGATTTGAAATTGTCAATATGTGTAGCGACCCAAAGCGTAGCGACCCCTACGTTAAGCCATTAATGATTTAAACGATTTCACAAGGACATGAAAACAACTCTACAGCGCATTTTGACATCCAGCAAAAACAAGTTTAAATGACATGATGTTTCAATATTGAGAAATTAAGGAATTTAATAAATGTTTTACCGAGTCCTTAAGAATTGATAATGAACCATACCATCATTACCGACATGCAGCAAAATTACAACGACGCTAATATCATAAACTATTACAGAGGTGCTAATGTTATGATTACTACAGTACCTCATTCCACCCTCTTAACAGATAAATGCCAAACCAAAGACATTGGAAGAATGAGACATATGTCAGATGCCCAGCTATTTAATTATAGTGAATAGTGCATAGTGGACGGTACCATCAACTTTCCTCAAGTATAAGCCATGACCCAGGGTGAGAAGCTAATGCCTTATTTTATCTTTGGTAATGTCACTTTTGCATTGAGGACTTTATTTTTTATTTTTTATTTGATGAAGCCCTACAGTAGATGTAGATTGTGGCATTCAAGCACATGTGGGTGCTGTAAGTAAATTCATATTTGTGTTATATTTTTTGGAAATATAGAAATTAAAAACTTTATTACATAAATGAAAATTTTTGGAATGAAAACTGCTGGTTTGGACAGAACTCAACTAATTAATTAGTTTCAACTAATGTATTATTTAAAAAAAAAAAACTTGATGTGGGAACATAAGTATAAACTACCTGCATTAGGTGTACCACCTCTACTGCCTTGAGAAAGATAATGAAAATCATTAGTTCATAATGAGGGGTCAGTTATCGTGTAGTTTATTATCATGAATGGAGAGAAACAGCAACCGTGAAACCCACTGCTACAGAAGCTACTCGCTTGCGTTAATCGATACCATTATAATTAAAGGGGTTTCAATAAAGCTATTCCTTGCAGCTTCTCTGCTTGAGCACTGTAATTGCACAGGCAATTTATTATACTTATGGCATTCATCGGGGACGCTCGGGGGAGTTGAGGCGATGTGGCAGGGAGCAGACATTTGCAGAAAATTCCAATTCGTTTGGGCCTTTCTCCCTTCGATTGCTTTTCTCTACGCTGAATAAGTGTGAGATGAATCCTGGCTGGGAGAATCACAGAGACACAAACCCCCCAACATGGTGCAGTCATTCACATTCAGCTGCATATTGCTGCTACACCAGATGCTCAGAGTGTCATGAACAATACATCGCTTAGCTTTTAACCATCACGCGGTGTGTCTCTTGAGAGCTGGTCCTTATGAAGTCTCCATGGAGTGCAGGGAGTAATATGATTAAAGCATGGTGAAGCAATATAGTGGGCTTAATTGAAAGGGAATTAAAAGCGAGGACACTGACAGATGGAAACAAACGATTTGAAACCTCAGGAGTGGTCAGTGCTCAGCCCAATCAATACAGCACAGATTACTAGTTTCTAAGCATTTGATCCTGCTAATGGAATACAGGTGGCAGGTTGGGGCTGGAGTCACGGTTGGGGTGATGCAGAACTCGGAGGTAAGGTGGACATCTGGGACGTTCGAGTCACCAGTTCCTTCTTTGCTCCAGGGAGTCCTGGACATTTGACTGGTGAAGGTGATACTGTGGAACTGTCAGCGGAACATCTCTAATGTCAAATCTTTCATCACATTGCATGTTTTTAGACGGTGGAGACACACTCACAGAAATGGACCAGGATGAGTTCTAATTAAACACGCTGTCATCCAAACCAGTAAGCACTGACTCATAATAACCCCAATACCAGCAGCCTTTAACTTCTTTATTCAAACTTTGGCAGGGGGATTTGCCTTAAAGCCCATGTCCTTTCATTTTGTCGCTGGAGCTGAAAATCCTTTACTGTCTATCAAGCTGAGACGGCGCCGCAGCAGCACAGGCTGAATCTCCCGGGCGACGATGCAAAGATAAGCGAGGATTTTAACTCAATAGCAGGAATTAGAGCTTAATAACCCCCATTAAAACCTGCAGCAAATGCCTCCCAGTGTACGCACGCAGCCAGAAGAGGGCCTCCATGATGTATAGCTCTGTGTGTGTGTGTGTGTGTGTGTG
>JAAGKR010002749.1:3200-13452 GCA_011419295.1 Clarias macrocephalus
GATTTCTGTTCTGGAATAGTTGTTGAAAGAACAGTACAGTCAAGTGCATTCACACAACCCATCAAGCTCCATGAGGAACCTGACTCTCATGAAAAACATCTCAGGAAAGCAAGACCAAAACATCCCACCACAAGTTCATTTAGAGTTACCAGCCCCTCAGATTAGAGCCGTTATGAAGTCTTTACAGATCAAAATTCTGTAGTAGACACATCTCAATATCAAGAAGGTTATTGCATATTTTGGATGCCTTCAGCATTGCTTTACAGTGTAGAAAGAAAAACAAGGAAAGATTATTGAAATTAAAAAGGTGTGTCCAAACTTTTGACTGATGGTATATGTAAAAACCAAAATGAGCCTTCTCAGTTACAGAACTGTATCTTCTTTCTTTAGGAGTGTTTTCCTGACTGTGTGTGTGAGGATGCATATAACAATACGTATGCTTGCATTCGCACAGTCTCTCGGACTACCAACCTGCAGTACTGTGAGTTTGATGATAACGAGGTAAACAGAAATATACAGATGTCATGTTGATGCTTCGTTATTTATCTGAAGGAATATGGCTTTCAGGTAGCATAGCTGTTAGAAGTGGCTCTGAAATGATCATATGATTTTTGAAAGGTGAGAAAAAATGATCCCGGCAACAATATGTAATGCATCCTGGTTTCAAGTTTTTTTTTTTATTTATTTTTTTTTTATTAATTTTTTGGCCCAGATGTTGCCTGACTTGTATAAAACACAACTGATAGAAGTTGTGTGCCAAGGTTACTTTATTAGGTTACAAGGTTACTTTTATATGCACCCTCCTTTAAAATTCTTTAACAGAAATGGAATTTAAAAAAATTAATTAAACGGTTTACCCATTTGTTTTATGCACTCCACTCTACTATCAGTAATAGCTGCTAATCATCTATACAGTACCTCTAGTACATTTTACTGAAGTATAAAATAAATGAAACGTTTTGTGAACCCATGTGTATTGTCTTACGCTTCCACATCCGGTTCTCACTGTCTCTTTAATATCTAGGTGTTTGTGGAAGTGTATAACCTCACAGCAGACCCCTTCCAGCTCACGAATATCGCCAAAAGCATCGATCAGGAGGTTCTGGAGAAAATGAATCACCGATTGATGATGCTGCAGTCTTGTTCAGGACAGTCCTGCAGGACACCTGGGGTTTACGATCCACGGTTAGTGCGTCTAAACTGAGTACCTTAAAGACCTTCTTCATAAATATTGAGTTCTTTGAATTTTAGTGGCCTTTTGTGACCGACAGTCTGGACACCATGGAACCAGTTAAAAGATCATATTACAATGATGTTGGAAGTATTAATCAGGAAAGGTCAAGGAAGTCAGTTACTCAGCATGTCCTAAGGGGACAAAAACGATGAATTCTATGTTGTCAGTACATGCACTGTGATCTGATGGGTCACTTTATAAATATGTTTTAAATGATTTAAGTTGAGTTGTGTTCAATCGATTTCTGATTTACTCATAAAATAAAAAACTCAAATTTCTGAACACATAAAAATATAGATTATGAAATTCATAAGTAAGAGAAGCACGACCCTTGGATTTGTTTTTGTTTTAAGAGAACATGGGAGGCAAAGCAGGGCTGGAGCATAAGGTCCTGGGAACTGTGCTTGACCCTGGTCTATTGTGTCACATGATGGCAGGAACTGAAATTTACAATTCTGTGAAAAATTTAAAGGGAAATCCAACATAAGTCTTAGTGATGTGCTGCCAGAACAGTTTCTCCAGGAGCTGTACTGTACTGGGGGGATGAACACTATTCTTTTAAAACATTCTCCTTAAATGGTGTTTTGATCATGATTAAGAACGCTGTCCAATTGGTCAGTCCAAAATTCTCCCTGCAAAAGCCATCTGGTATTTAAGCGATATTTATCACACGAGACGGAGTGCTGTTGTGATGAATATCAGCACGCCTGGGAGAACTAACTAACCTTGACTTGTGGAGCTGGCAGCAGACAGTTGTCGACCAACTGTTCGTGTAATTAACTGAGTGAAAGTATTTTTCATATACCAAAAGATGAGAATAAACCATGAATGTGGTGGACAGTCCTATAAATCTCGTACTGTAAGTTTCTCTTTATTTCCACTTATTCTGCTTTTAGAATATCGGCTATGTTAACTTTTGAGGTTTCGGGATTAAACCCCAAATAGCAATGCCTCATAATCGGATTACTCAGTCTGAACTACTAAGTAACTATACTAAGTTTCAAACTGATGATTATAAACAATTCCTTGTGCCCTGTAGATGAAGGACAATGTATTAGTATTTTGTTTTTTTGTAATCGTCTCAGCTTGTTGCTTCTGTTCCTCTTTTCAAGGTTTAAATTTGACCCTCGGACGATGTTCAACAGTCTCAGGCCTCACGTAAGCCAGCTGCGGCCGACACTAAAGTAAAGACGGAGAGCAAGAATCCGAAATCCCTGCCTTGCTGTGTTGCCTTTTGTCCTGATCTTCCCTTTGAGATCGCCGCTGTCTCACATCCACACTTTATGGTTTAAGGTCACGAGGGGTTACAGGAACAGGACACTCCTCTGCTGCAGTCATCCATTTGTGTTTTTTGTCTATAGTTTGCGACGGCTGAGATTTAAACATACTGTAGGATGGCATTTCGTATTGATTATTGATCAGATGACATTTCTTCCTGCCTTTTGTTAAGTCATTTTTGCATCTTGTGATTAACAATTGAAGCAGGTTAGGATGGAGTAGAGTAGAAGAGATTCTTTGTATCATTTACAGTAAGCACCAGAGCTCTTATATTTGATCAAACTTTAGGCCTTTCCACAGTAACATTTAACATGATGGAAGATCTTGTTGGGACATTTTAGTGCTGCAGTCAGTCAAAGCCAAAGTTTGAATAGCTGGATTAATTCCGCTTGAGTAAGCAAGGTGCCTAATTCTGACCAGCAACCACGAGTTCTTTTTCTTCATTACATTAAACTTCACACCTACTGATCATTGGGGAGGCGGGGCCCTTATACGAATCCACGAGATTCACAAATGCACAACCGATGGCTGTACAAAGCAGTTTTAAATCCGTTGTGAATGAGCCAAAGGGATCACAGTACTCTAGCTAAGGTCATTAATAACTATTTAATCTGATTTTTTTTTTGTTTTGTTTTTTAGTGCAAGAAATATTTTACCACATGAGTATGTATGAGGGATCCGAGACACTACATGTTGCTTTGCTAAACACTGCATTAAGCAACAGCAGCTTCACTAATGAGGGAACGTGCTCCACTTTGTATTGTTACATGTCAGATAATCGAATGTGTTCGTCTGTAGAAATATTACAGCATCATTATCCTGGCAGAATTCAGATATCACTAATCATCTGGTGTTTTGTTGCCGTGTATACAGTATGAAACACGATAGAAATGGCTTATGTTAAATGTTGGCATCCGTAAAAAAAAAAAAAAAAACTGCTCGTCACTGGAGTCGATATTCTATCTAATTTTACTGAGGCACTTTCTGATTGTTGATGAAAATTGTCATGTTTAATTGCACATTTCTTTGAGTCATTTTCCTGTAGTTTGTGTTCTGTTTTGTTTTTCCTAGTTTGCTCAATAAAAATTCATGACCTTGCTCTGTTTCTGTTTTTGTTTTCCCTTCTGCTGATCTTTACTCCATATTTATGACATCCATGTGGTTTCTGTGGCTGAGCAGATATTTGTTTAGACGGCATACACGGCATTCACATGTGCTCGCTTTGTGTGTTGGTGCGTGTGTTTGGCCGTGAATTTGTGTTCAAGTTTAGTCTCACTAGCAGGACAAATGCATGTGATGTGAATTACATAAAGATCTAAATTCAGCAACTGAGCAAATGCTCTTGTGCACTGAAGAATCGCTCCACATCGACTTTAAATTAAATGTTCGTACGGCTCATATTCAGTGCTCTGGTCAGCCTGGTCTGTTATAGCTTGATGAGTTGGTTATAACACTACAAACATCTAGGTCTCTTACTCTTGGATATGGACGTTTTGTTTTTACTACTCACAGTGACTGTTTAGACTTGAATGCTGTAAGAACTAGACGGGAAACAGGAGTGTTGATGTGAACTCATTATAATCAGGGCTGTGTCCACTTGCTTTATCTGATCTTAAACAACACTGTTATATATGAGAATCAATCTTAATCTGAGATCGCCCCTACTCTTTTCAAGTTCATACCTAAAAATATTTAGGTATATTTAATACGATTATAACATTTATTTGATGTGAAAAGCATTTATAATGGAATGGTTCCTGGCCTCCTTTGTGTGCTATTGTCAGTTCCAGAGACAACGATTCTCTGTCTTAAAATCAACTCGGCTAACAATTATTGTTTCACATTGGAATATTTTCTTTACTGAAATCTATTCCTATTTTTTGTGCATATTGCACTAATCTGGGCTGGTCCAGAAAATATTTCCCAAATTATGGAACACACAAACATCCCTGTTACTACAGTATACTCCTGCAAACCTGACTGATTTAATAAAGTGTCTCTATTAGTTACAGGTTAGTATACTGTACATAAAGCAATGAAGTGTGTCTAAATCACATTAAGCACCAGAATAAACATACTGATTTCGGACTTATTAAAAGCTTTTCTTTTTAAGAAAAACATGTAACGTCTACCACTAGATGGCAGAATTGCTGCACTATACACCAATCAGCTGCACAAGTCTCTGAAATAATTTTCTAGATGAAGTTAAAAGTCTAAGAATTGATATCCAATCAGCCTCAACTCTACCACTGTTTTCAATTGAATTGAATAACATTATAAATTATATACCAGTAAACTGGCGACCGGATCATGGGCACCTCATGCCTGCGGGGACCAAAGTCCAGCCTGTCTAGTCCAAACTCACAGAAAAGCCAGTGTAGCACAAATTCCTGAAAAAAAGTCAATGCCCAGAGGGGCCAGAGCTGCCCAGGTGGCACAAGGACAACCCAAACACTATTGGTTTAAAATGGTTTGGGTTTTAATGTTATGGCTGATTGATGCATATAAACTGTTAAATCTAGAATGATCAAACAATTAGAGTATTAACATTATTTTTATCGTTTTTTTTTTAAATTAACATTGTTGTTGATCATTCACCAAATCTTTCTCTTTTAACATTTTTTTCTTTCCTTATAAAAGTTTTACACTGTTTTCTACTTAGTAACTGCTAATATAAAACAAGACAAACAACCACATCACAAATACAAATCTTTATTATAACGTTATGCATTTGGCACAGTCCACCTCACAGCACTGATCTCTCTCAGCCAGTTTCATGATCAGTAGCCAAGCAAATCTTAAAACAGCTTAAGACAAATCTTAAGACAGACTGGCTGTGTTCGCTTAACACGTTTATCAGGTTTGGTTTTGGACTGTTTGAGATCCTGAAATGACCAGTGGGAGATGCAATGTTTTGGGATTCATTTTCAAATTCCAACAACAATAAGGTAAATGCAGTGAAAAGTAGACACATTTCACTCTCACAAGGCAGACCTTGCAAAACAAAGGAATAAAAAAGGAAATTTCTGTTTCATAAGTCCTGGTTTAGCAAAATAAAGTGTTTACAAATCAAGAGCGTCTTTCTCTATAAATCAACAGTCATGTGCTGCAATACCAAAGAGTGATGTCCTTCACAGCCAGAACCAATATGCATGGATTAATATAATGCATGCATTTATACAAGAAATTCCTTTAGTAGTATTACACATTACACATACGTATAGCGCTTAGTGGAGATTTTAAGAACAGGTTACTAAAATGTGATGTATTTGGACAGCTGGAACATTCACAGTATTGCTCTACAAAATAACAGAACTACTGAAGCTTGCTTGGTCTTAAAACATCAAGTAAAGACAAAGCTTCCATGGGACACAATAAACTATAAAATGTAGAGTTATTGTCATATAGTAATGGAAGATTTATATATTAAAAAAAAAAAAAAAAAAAAAAAAAAAGCATCCAAAGCTGACAAAAATAAAAGCTTTTCCCTGAATTACAATGTAAAGTGCCCAAAGTTAGTTTACTACTAAAGAGAGTAAACTATCTACTACTAACATCACGAGAGCGCTGGGTGAGTGTCAGTCTTACTCTAATCACACCAGAACATTAGCGCTATCATCAACACCTTATCGATTTAAAAAAAGGAAAAAATTCCTGTAACGAACATTTGATTCTAAAATATATTTAACCCAGTGTTTAGGAGTAAATGTTGCCATGGTGACATGAGCTCACAGACTATATATCAAGTAAAACAAGCTCTGTGAGTGCAGCAGGCACTAAATTCTCTAGACTCTACATTTAAATTAAATATGTAATTTTACAGTTTCTTTGGTTATTTAAAAAATAATAACATTTAAAGTAAGAGAAAAAAAAACCATAACAGGTGAACAGACTGTGAAGTTAAGATGCTATTACAGCAGATGACCACAAGGTGTCCACATCACCAGACACAAAATAAGGCAAAACTAGCAAAAACAATTTCTAATAAAATATGCATTAGGTATATATATATTTTTTGTTTGTTTAAAAAAAAGATAAAACAAAACAAAACAACAAAAAAAATCAACCACTGATACACAAGTATCATTTTAAAATCTTGAACATGGTGTAAATGTTCATTGTGACAAAGGAGCACAGGCTGCTGACAGATTGTCTGCTCTTTAAGACATTTCTGCTGACTTCTGCATAGAAGGAACTAGCATGGGCTAGTACACATGAAAACAGCATCTAAAAGAGAGCTATAAGTACAAAATGCAAACTTTTCATTCAGATTGTCACTTTTCTTATACATGTTATCAATACTTCCATTCAATGATTATAAACGTGATTATAACTTTTCCCTCATGCACAGATTAACAGTATCAAATTTGAGACAGCTGCATCTGAAATACGATACAGACGCTTAGCCTACAGCCTGGCACAGCGAGAGTGTGCATCTTTAATCTACGATATCAGCTTAATGCCTTTTTTAGCACCCGCCTTCCTCCCTCCCTCCCCTTAAGACCACTGCCATTAAAGCCCACGCCTTGTTCTTTCTTCTGTTACAGGATCTGATAACGCGAGGACATAATCACTCGCGGTTTCTAACTGTCGCTTGGCACTAACAAAAGACAAGTCAAACTCTTAAGGTCAGTCTGAGCATCAGATCTGCGTTCATTATGTTTGTTCCCAGACCAGTACAGTTCCTCTAAATGCATTTCAACTTCCTCTATCTCCATAGGTCAACTTCCTGCAATTGCTTCTGTTCCCTGAAAACACGCCCTACTTTTCAGAGTTCAGAAGTCTTTTCATCAGGCTCTGAACTAACTTGGCTTGAACCGAACATGTCAACCAGCATTTCACTATACTGTCCATTCTCGTGCCTTTCACACGTTTCCTACAATCTATCTTCCTTCATCTTTTCTTATAGGGTTTTTTTTTTTTTTTACACATTACACTTTCTGTCTGGATTCCCAACCCCAAGATCCTCCTGTCCAAAAAAAAAAGAAAAAAAAAAGAAAAAAAAAAAGCATTGTCAGTTTGGTCTTTTGATATGAGGGGTCAGTCGACGGCCTGGTAATACTAACATCGGTACTGCAGCTTGTCTCTGTTCCTCACAGTTCTTAGACGTAGTCTCAGGCCAAATGAAAATAATTTTTTTTTTTATGCAGGCTCGGACTATATGAACAAAATCTCCATTAGGTCTACTTCCATCTAAACAAGGTCACCTTACTTTTTCTTTGGTAAATCAAACTTGCAGGTCAACATTACCCACAATTACTGTCTTTCGTTCTACTCATTTAATTTTGGATTGTTGCTATGACTCTTGAAAATAAGACTCTTACAATATAGATAACGAAAGAACAAAGCTTCCCCATATAAATAAAAAAAAAAAGAAATATGTACAAGCCATAGTATATATCAATTAAATAAAATAATCAGAACAGATTCTCAAGCTTGCTTCATTCACAAGATCAAGGGGTAACTAAACAAGAGGGGGTAAAGTGTGTGTGTGATGGAAATATGGCACTCTGAGAAAGTGTGGTGCACATTAAAAGACAACCCTAATGTGCTCTCTGGAGGACAGAGTTTCTGAGAGAGATGCATCACAGTTCATTCTGCGTGCCTTCTGACATGTCAGTCCACTTTACCTCAGTGTGTGTGTGTGTGTGTGTGTGTGTGTGTGTGTGTGTGTGTGTGTGTGTGTGTGTGTGTGTGGAGAATTGTTAATTATGGTTGTTAATCAGTCGGAGTGCCTTCTCCAGCTTCTCTTTGTAGATGTTGTAGCGTGCAGTTATCACACGGACCTGATCCTGCTCCTCCTTGTCCAGGATGCGCAGGAAGTTCTGCAGCTCGGGGATGGAGAAAGCATCCCACTGTAGAGGAGAAAAGGATGTGCGAATTAATAGATGTGTTGCGGCAAGTTGATCCTTACACTACTGACCTGCTCTGAGGCAGGAAACACCATGAGTTCTCACCATGACTTCTCCTGTCTGCTGCTCCCTCAGGACGAAGCTGAGTGTGTCCAGGTTTGGCCCAGCCAGCAGACGCAGGAGCAGAGGGTGCTCTCCTTCTGACAGCTTACACACACACACTGTGTAGGGAAAAACAAACAAACAAACAAGCATTATCTATAGTGAAATAAATAAGAAATACAGAGCACATGGGCTGCATAATTATGAACCTTGTTATAACAAGATTATCACAACATTAATTATACTCTATCACTATGAAGAACTGAGGAAATCAAAATATGCCATCCTTTTAAAACTAGTAATAGTTCAGTCACAGCTCATCATTCTCTTCCAAACACGATCATACAGATAATACTTGTTAGCAAATAAAGTCACCAGGGGGAAAACTGGTTGAAGCAGTGACTGTGAATACTGCAATAAAATATACAAGCAACACATAATAAGGAAGTACTCTTCTGGTGGAATGACATCATTCGTTTGCATTTCTAAGAAACAAACAGCTAGATAGAGGTGTCATAATACTGCGGACTCGCATTACTCTACACTGCCTCTAAACAATGGGCCGAGTGGTGAATCTGGATAAGATAAGGGAGCGAGCAGTGCTCCCTTAACAGCTGTGGAATGGAAACAATATCCAAAACGCTAACAGAAAAAGAAACACTTAAAGAGATTGCACTGCGAGATGGTCAGACACCAGATTAAAGAAAACCCAATAAAAAGCGATTACCATCCCACCCCGGACCAGCCCCACTGAGGATATCTAATGCCTGTTACGGGACTTTCTGAACTCGTGATCGGCCGCTCCCTTTTCCTCTGCAAGTGAACATGACAAAGTTTTGTTCCTTATTGTTTTGACATTGCTTCCTACAGGTTAGTAATGCGGCAGCACTGTGCTGGTGGTGTAGTAGTTGGTGTAGCACTGTGGTCTCACACCTCCAGGGTCGAGTGTTCGAGTGCTGCCTCAACTGTTTGTGGAGTTTGCAAGTTCCCCCTGTGATTGGTGGATTTCCTCAGAGTACTCCGGTTTCCTCCCACAATCCAAAGACACAGATTAGGCTAACTGGGATTTTCAAATTGACGTGTGTGTGTGTCTGTGTGTGTGTCTGTGTGTGTGTCTGTGTGTGTGTCTGTGTGTGTGTCTGTGTGTGTGTGTTTGTGTGTGTGTTTGTGTGTGTGTTTGTGTGTGTGTTTGTGTGTTTGTGTGTTTGTGTGTTTGTGTGTTTGTGTGTTTGTTTGTTTGTTTGTTTGTTTGTGTCCTGTAATGGACTGGTACTCCAGAGTGTACCTCGCCTCATGCCCCGAGTTTACTTGGTATTGGCTCCTGGATTCCTGTGACCCTGTACAGGATAAGTGGTATAGTGAGGTAAAAGGAAAAAAAGTTTATAATTCAGTTGGTGTAGAAATTGAAAATTCATTCTCATAGTATGATGTAATGAGATTCAGGTGAACTACAGGAGTCTCTTGCTTGTATTGTTTTCCCACGACTGCAACATTTTAAAACTGACTTCGTTAAGATACAACTCGGTCATTTACACAGAGACTACACACACATACATGTACACACATATACGCGCACGCGCTCACACGCGCGCGCACACACACATACATGCACACACATACATGCACACACATACATGCACACACATACATGCACACACATACATGCACACACATACATGCACACACATACATGCACACACATACATGCACACACATACATGCACACACACACAGTGCTGCTGTTGTGTCTCTGGCATGATGCGTGTCATAATTTTCATGGTACACT
>JAAGKR010002749.1:13472-86963 GCA_011419295.1 Clarias macrocephalus
GTGATTGGTGGATTTCCTCAGAGTACTCCGGTTTCCTCCCACAATCCAAAGACACAGATTAGGCTAACTGGGATTTTCAAATTGACGTGTGTGTGTGTGTCTGTCTGTGTGTCTGTCTGTGTGTCTGTCTGTGTGTCTGTCTGTGTGTCTGTCTGTGTGTCTGTCTGTGTGTCTGTCTGTGTGTCTGTCTGTGTGTCTGTCTGTGTGTGTGTGTGTGTGTCTGTCTGTGTGTGTCTGTCTGTGTGTGTGTGTGTGTGTGTGTGTGTGTTTGTGTGTGTGTTTGTGTGTGTGTTTGTGTGTGTGTTTGTTTGTTTGTTTGTTTGTTTGTTTGTGTCCTGTAATGGACTGGTACTCCAGAGTGTACCTCGCCTCATGCCCCGAGTTTACTTGGTATTGGCTCCTGGATTCCTGTGACCCTGTACAGGATAAGTGGTATAGTGAGGTAAAAGGAAAAAAAGTTTATAATTCAGTTGGTGTAGAAATTGAAAATTCATTCTCATAGTATGATGTAATGAGATTCAGGTGAACTACAGGAGTCTCTTGCTTTCTGAGTGTGTTTTAACGAGGAGGGTCTTTGCTGATGAATTTCATGGCCTTGTATAATTACTGAGAACCAGCTGGCATTAGGATTTCATTAGTACAGGGCGGGGCCATCTGTTTATATATCGTGCCTACAATTCAAATACAAGTACAACACATTTCTTCCTGTTTATTACAGCTATATCGTAATATTTTTTTGGGTTCAGATTAAATCACTCTGATTCAAATGACCAGTTCAAGGACTATACTAACGTAACACTAATGCAATAACTTGTAATAGTCGTTATTATACATATACTGTGTATAACTGTAAGCTATATAATAATATAATACATCTCCATATATACACACTATATAATGCTGTATTGTTTTCCCACGACTGCAACATTTTAAAACTGACTTCGTTAAGATACAACTCGGTCATTTACACAGAGACTACACACACATACATGTACACACATACATGTACACACATACATGTACACACATACACGCGCACACACGCGCGCGCGCACACACACATGCACACACACACATGCACACACACACATGCACACACACACATGCACACACACACATGCACACACACACATGCACACACACACATGCACACACATACATGCACACACATACATGCACACACACACAGTGCTGCTGTTGTGTCTCTGGCATGATGCGTGTCATAATTTTCATGGTACACTGCATTTTGTCGTTGTGATGTGGGCTGAAATAATAGTCACTTTGTTCTCTGTAATAAACTCTGAAGCAGAACTTTCTGGCCGGGTTAAACCTTTTTTCGCACTTCACAAATCTGCTTAGTTAGTCTAGACAGGGCATTTAATTAAGAGCTCACAGTCTTTGCACATGTCATTTAATGACGAGTGTAACACACTGGTGTGTGTGTGTGTGTCTGTGTGTGTCTGTCCCCGCCCCCGCCATACCACAACCCACATTCTCATCCCTTGGAGTCCCGCTGAAGGGGATTTCAGAGAAAGGAAAGAGAAATAGAGAGGAGCCCTGACATTCCTGTCTCCGCAGGGAAGACGTGTCTGAGACACCCAGACAGACGGTAACGTCAGCACATTTCCCCTCTACAGGCACAACCTCGTATGATCTACAGCACGTCCTCTTTATTTAGTTTAATGTCTCCCACATCTCCGCACAGAGGGTTAGGTTGCAGTGTGTATGTACAGTAGGGGGATCTGGGAGTAGACCACCACTACAGGACTGCACACTGTCTGAGCTTAACTCAAACACACAGTGAGTTTATCACTGAGACGAGTGTGTGCCGTATTTCTGACGTCAGAGGAGCCCCTGAGCAGCAGGACGTCTGAGCCCTGATTACAGACGAGACAGCTGGGATGGTTTCTGATGGAAGTCAGGAGGGGCTTGAAGGGGCAGAGAGAACCCTAACTGGAGATCTGTGTACAGTAACCCTAGCGTCGAGCGTACCAGCTGTCTACAATCTAGTGTGGATAACTGCTCTGTGTGTGTGTGTGTGTGTGTGTGTGTGTGTGTGTGTGTGTGTGTGTGTGTGTTATTCGGATGTTCTTGGCACAAGAAGCAGAAATCATATACTCGGGAGTAACAGCAATACTCAAAGCCACTCTGAGCCAAGCCTGAGTCTATAAATACACACGCTTCAAGTGTTTGCTGGTCTGATCTTGCTGTGGCATGCCCGTCATCCTGGCGCACACTTACACACACACACACACACACATATAGAGCAGAATGAGGTGGTAGTTACTGGTTTGACTACTGTACGCATCTATATATTCACACTACTCACCATGGTCCTCGCGGCGGAATCGTTTGTACAGGGCAAACTTTGCTGGGTTGTCGGCCACGGTGAACTTGTGCAGCAGAGCCTCGATCACCTGCTGTACCGTGTTGGAGCTGCTGATGTGCAGAGTGTTTACAGAGCCACGCGGTAAATAAAACGCCTCCGCAGCCTTCATTCCCGCTACTCCTCCCGTCACTGTGATGGGCCGCCGCAGCTCGAGCTGCACCTTTATGAAGCCCGTGTACAAGCCGTCATGGTTCTGGAAGGAGAAGAGGAAGTAAGAAAGAGAGAGAACGTTATAAAAAATTATTTAAACTTTTAGTAAAACAATTATTTTTAAATGTAGGTCCTGCATAATAAATAATCACTAATAATAATCACATAATCACTAATCGCAGGAAAGGAATGCACCAAAGGAACGTCTGTCAAAGAATCAATACGTGAATTAGAACAAAACAGTGCTGTTTTATTTGCACACCTTTCAGCTGTCTTACACAATGTGACGTAATTGATACAGTATGATGTCGGGTTCTATCCTGACAGACACACATTCCGTGTTGCCAAAAGTATTTGCTCGCCTGCCTTCGCACACATATGAACTTGAGGAAGTCTTAATCCACAGGGTTTAGTATGATGTTGGTCCACCCTTTGCAGCTATAAACAGCTTTAACTCCTCTGACAAGGCTTTCCACAAGGTTTAGGAGAATTTCTGACCATTCTTCCAGAAGCGCATTAGTGAGGTCAGACACTGATGTTGGACGTGAAGGCCTGGCTCGTAGTCTCCGCTCTAATTCATCACAAAGGTATTCATTTGTGCGCAGTCATGTTGGAACTGGTGTGGGGTTGTTGTTTTTTTGTTTTGTTTTTTAGGACTTGTGCTCGGCCCCTTAATTCCAGTGAAAGAAACTCTTGATTCTTCAGCATACCGAGACATTGTGGACAATTACAACTTTTTCAAACTTTGGACATGGTGCCTTCCTGTTCCAACATGACTGCGCACCGGTGCACAAAGCAAGGTCCATAAAGACATGAATGAGTAAGTTTGTGTGGAAGAACTTGACCTGAACCCGATTAGAATTAGAGAGGAGCCTGCGAGCCAGGTCTTCTCGTCCAACATCCGTGTCTGACCTCACAAATGCGTTTCTGCAAGAATGATCAAAAATTTCCATAAACACACTCCTAAACCTTGTGGAAAGCCTTCCAGAGTAGAGTTGAAGTTGTTATAAGCTGCACAGGGTGGACAAACATCATATTAAACCCTATGGATGAAGAGCTACTTCATACAAAGTTCATAGGCTGGTATGTAAGGCAGGCGAGCGAATACTTTTGCCAATTTTGTGTATATAACTGGCTAATTTAACAATTTTTTTTTCTAAAAGTATGTAATCTCCTAATGGTAAAAAACAAACCTCCTTTACAACTGTTGCTTGGATCACAGTTACAGCAGATTTAATTTAATTTCACTTCCATCTGTGTATGAGCGTATTGTCAGTAAGTGTAAGTTACACTGGAGGTTTCTGTGTGTCAGGCACTGAAGATGGACAATCCAGCACTCTCTGCATGTCTAATACAAAAGATAAATCTAAGAGCGACAAATTAATTTCTAGAGCACAGCCTCGTGTCCAGATGGAACTTGGATTACAGGCAACATAATATCTCCAAGTCTGTTAGTCCAAATGTTTGTGCCAAAGGGGAGACATGACGAGGGCAGCTCTAGGTCAGGAGGCAGGCCCAGCGCTCCACTTACGTTCATACTGTAAAATAAATGCCCCACTGTAGCACTGTAGTTGTGCTTAACTAACCAAAACATACGGGCCTGAAAGCACCACTCACTCTCACACACGCACACAAAAGTGACATTTATAACGTACAATCGCCTCTTTGCTGTTTTGTAAGCCACTTTGTGGTTTTGAGCGTTCTGTTAAATAACACATTGTTCATGTGTGTATGCTCAAAGTGGAATTCTCCTCTCTGCCTATGGAAAGGCAGGATATCCCCTGATGAACAGCCACTGTAACAACACGACAGTTAATCATCCAGCAGGTAACCCAAACAAAGGCGGATCCTCGAACATCACACCGGCCTTATCATCATTACTACACAAAGAGTCGAGGCTGAATGGAGACGCACAAGGCCGGTAGCATGAGTAAGGTCTCTGTGAGATGAGCAACAGAGTCAATATATTTGAGCTGTTATAACAAAGTAGGGAAAAATCATAAAAATAAAAAAAAAGAAAAAAGAAAATGTTCTTTGTTTTAATGTGATGAACATCGCTGCTGTACATGCTGAACATAGTACATGTTCCAAATCCCACTGTCTGCTGCACTACAAGAGAAAGCCAATGCGCTCAGCGGAAATTTCTTTTACTATAGTGAACTAAAAACATCTTCACAGTAGCAGGCACGATTGAATGATTGCTCCCGACTGGCCACATTATTATTGCTCTCTGTTCGCAGGTACACTTGTATATTTACACTCTCCGATGCTGCAGGTGGTAGTATGCACCTACTTGGTTTGTGAGTGAGAGAATGAGGTCGTTAACTTTCACACAATGCTTAACATTGTTAATATCTCGGGAAAAAATGTCAAAAGCAACACTCTCATGCATACCTGCCTACTTTATCAGCTATGGCTGTGTACACACACAGAGATTTCGGGGGGAGATGGACTCCCATTTTCCGGTATGATTGCCTCCATATCTGATTCGATCCATGCCATAGTAACGCTGTAACATTCACAAGATTATTCAGTGGATTTTGGGACGGTTCCCGTGATTGCACCGCTTGTGTTCTCACTGATGAAAATGAACTTGTTTCTCAGAAACGATTCCAGGTACTTAATGTAAAAACGTTCTAAACCAGATGACATGTACTGTATGTGAAATACTGACCATATTAATATTTGCTATATTAGAAACTTGTTAGAGGAGAATAACACATTATACTACTTTAGCTACAACAATTTACCCATGTCAGTTTCCAAGCAACTAAAAAAGCTAATGAGAGCAAAACATGAACAATATAGGTAACAATATTACCCTTGACCATACAGTACACATGGCAATAAAGGAAATGCACAGTGTTTGCACAGAAATCTAATATCATGTGCATTAGACATAACCTTAACCTGGCTTCGATTATGTGTGCATTTAAAGAGCGTCCAGGAAAGGTATAGGATTGCTTGTTAAGTAGTTAATAATGGATAATGGGCAGCTGGTGGACATATTGGACATAGTAGACAGGTGGAAGGAGAAACTCACCAGTGTCATTTTAAAGTGGTCTCGTGTGGCTGCGTTGTACAGTTCGATCTTGTGCCTGATCTCTTCATAACTGAGACGAGTCCGGAGGTCTTTCTCCTTCTCAGCGTCCTAAACACAACAGAGACATAAAAGAGAATCAACACCAAAATAAATCAATAAATCAATAAATCAGGCAAAAATAAGCTGGACAAAACAGTCTGGACTTAATTATACACAACCACACAAACACTACCACCTTTCACATTATACTCTTTACATATCGCTTGTACTAGGGAGTGACAAAATTTACAATTCTTGAAGACTCGATATGTATCAGGATATACACAGTTAATAAAAGGTTCCCAGTTTTCCAGTGTTGCAGTTAAAACACTTAATGCTTAATTATTATTTTATGTAATGTCTAAAACAAATTAGTTACACTCAAAAGGAGGGACATGCTGTAAATCATCATCATATCATCATCATAATTTTTAAATATAAATCATATACATCAGAAAACTGTACTGGCACATCATTTATTTACAACGTATCAGAATATCCATATTATATAATGATATTCCCAAGCTCAGGTTGCTCGGTTGTAAAGATGAATATCAGCCCAACCCAGTAAACAATCATCCATGAAACACCCCTGAAGGAAAAACATTGAAGGTTGCAACATCTCATTGTCCTAGTTGTGTTGTGTAACTTCAACAGAGACTGACTTGCTACAGATGAATAAGCTTTTATATACAGTACAACATGATTAGATGAGCACGGCCTAAAAAAATAAATAAATAAGGACAATATTTACACCCATGTATTGCAGGAAAGTACCTAAGCCCAACATGCCATGTGTGCTTTAGATACTAGAAATTCCAATTATACTCCAACTAAATGTCAACTGTAAATACGGGACAGAGCACGGCACACTTACTGACTTGGAACATGCTCTATGAAATACAGGCCACTACACTTTTCCCCGAGTCCTGCTAGTCATACTAAACATCAAACTGGAATACTGAGTAAAAGCTCTGAACCACGTTTGGACTGCTGCTCTATTGGCTGTTATCGTCAGCACTCTGGTCTTACATGGTCATAAGACGGCGGAGAGGAGCAGGTCAGCTTTCACGAGCTGGCCCGTTCAAAACAAAAGCCTGCAGCACAGCTTAAGACAGAAAGGCATGAAGCCCCTTATAAGGTAAGGTTCGTCTCTCATACAATAATGCCAACACATCGACACACAAGGATCTCCACACTGTAGAGTTTAAATACTCTACCCGACTTAGACCTGGGCTTCAGTTCGAAATGCTTAAGAGGCAATAATACAACATTTTCAGGGTTGTTTTTTTAGTGCACACTGTAACTGGTTTACAGAAATCGAGGGTGAGGAAACAGGTTGTGCCCTTGTGGTCTAATCACAAATGCTGAGCTCAGCCAAGAATACAAAAAATAGTTTCGAAATGTATGTGTAGTTAGCGCTGGAATGTGCAGGCCTGATGCACTCTCACTGTTTGAGGATGTGAAGCTTGGAACGGCTTCAGTTTGACCTCACTTGCTAACTGAGTGATTCATAGCAAGATTAGCCTGATGACAGGTGCTATTCTGGTGCACACCCCACCCAAAGTGTTATTTGACCAAGTGTATTTTGGGACTGAGGAACATGTGCCACGAGAGAGATAGAGAGGGATATCCATACCCATCACCTGTGCCTAAAGTCTCAACAATTCACATAACTGTATTTAAATCAGAGCTGTCTACATGTGACTCAATCATAGGCATCATACAGAATTAGTCAGAGTTTGAGTAATACCTGTGCTGATGTTCCTGACTGAAAGGCGTCCAAGGCCTACACAAAGCTTTAAATCTTTTATCCCAATCACATTAACTTGGTTTTCATGCAAACAAGAGCGAAAAGACACAATTATAACCCACAGGCTTTCATAATGAAGGGACTCCAATACCACAAAAGCTCAGCAGGCAATTAACTGAACCACGCAGTTTATGTTAGAGTTAAAATAATAAGCAAAATGTGCCTTAAAGCCTTGTCAAAAAACAAGTTGGTAAAAGCTTTGTAAACACCCTTTCAGAGCCTTTCAAATGTATTGAATCTGTGTATATGAGAACTAATGGGATGCTCCATCAATGCATGCTGTGGAGAATCCCACGAATGATACAGAGCGCACAATTATCTTGATGTGGTGGGCTTTATGATGTGGGTCCTGTTGGATCCTTTATAGTGGCTCATTGTTTGGGCTGGACTGGAAAACCCTGTTTGTATAAACGGTTAACTCAAGTATACCTCAATGTCAGACCTCCAAGATAGCGCCAACACTAAACACTAAAGCATTTTAATATACAATAAGACATAGCACTGTGGTCACACCCAGCCGGAAATTCACTTCTCTGATGCTCTGGTTCTTCAAGCTCATATAATACAGATATAATAAATTGACTTATGACAAGTATACTGACTAAAACAAGTATGCAGTTGTACATGAAAGAAAAGAGTTAAGTTGGCCTCTAGTGCACGGCCAAGTGTGACTAAGGCAAAAACAAACACTCTGTCAGTGAGGTAATGGCACAAAAAAAAGCAGCCCTGCCTCCCACACTGCGAGTTGCCGAATCCTCCCTCGACGAGAGGATAACGCAAACAACAGCTAGTGTTCCTCAAGGTCCATCTGTCAAGCCCGTCACTGGCTTACCGATTTACCTCAAGCAAAGCTCATTAATTAGAACAAAAGAGGCTGTGTAGTATCCATGCTCTAATAAGTATACTTATATATAGGTATACTGTATACTGTATACAGTAGACTTAAAAAATAATCTTAAGAGAGTGTCACGCTGCTGGTCATGTATGTCCTTTCCATTGCAGTTAGACTTCAGTGGAATAGGATCTGCGGTCAGACAGGTTTGTTGAGATACTCCTTCTCGAACAAAACTACAGCTTGAAGGTCATCTTTACTAGTAAATTTGTGCATCATTAAAAAAATAAATAAATAACAGGCTTTTAAATTTGGCTTACGTGGAACATTTTTGAGAAGACCCACTCCTGTTTTTAAAGAGTGGATATGGAGATTATCTCATGGGCAAGGAAACCAGGAATGAACAGGGGCTTTCATTTAAAAAAAAAAAAAGAAAAGAAAAAGAAAAGAAAAAGAAAAAAATATAAGTAGCCCTCTGCACACCCTGTGCTCTTTCGCTTGCTCAGGAAGTCCAGAGTCACCACACCTTTCCTTCCAAACACATTCTTTACATAATCACCTTTCTTTATAAAATCAACCAAGCCCTCAATATAGAAAGAAAATACACCTAAAGCAATCCGTTTCTTCTGGTCCGGACTGCAAAAGTGTTAGTGATGGTTACTACTCATTCAGGATTACCTGCGAATATAAGGACAATTGAGATGCAGCTCAGGTTTGCTCAAATGTACGTAATATAATATACAATATAGCCTTGGCTTTTAGTGGCTTCATCAGACATCCAATAATTACTTTCATTATTATTTAATAACTCATGTGATTAAGATTTGGAACAGAGAAACATTCTTCAGTGTTTTCAGTGTGTGAAATAAAATTACATCAGGTTAAAAAGATGATATTCTATCACCCTCGGCCAAAATCAGCTAACTATTAGTTGACCTGAGACGACAAATATCACAATCACATCAACAATGATTGTTAATTTCTCAAGTTTGTTGGGGAGGTACGTGGAAATACCCTCATCTTATTCCTTCAACATTTTCTTTTGTAAAACCCCCGAAAGCTAACTAGTACACAGTTTTGTTTTGTTTTTCGGTCTGGAGGAAAATTTTGTGATTACCTACAGGGACCACTGGGGACATCCCCTCTGAAACAAACTGATCATATGCCTGGGTTTTGTTGCAGTGTGCTATAAAGGGGGGGAGGAATCTTCAGACATCTGTTATACTGTAACCTTTACACCCTATCATTTACTTGTACATCACTCTCCCACTGCCTTCAGGCTAACATCTCATAATTCTACTTAGAGACTGATATTCCCCACGTCTGGCTCAGCATTCTGGATCATATACTGTATTAAATTACAAAAGGTTGGGACTCCATGTTGCCTGGGTGTGGAAGATAAGCGAACCCCTAGAGCTGCAGGAGAACAATGCAAATGTCCGAGCTCCTCAGACCTGAAGAGCGTACAGTAACGGTCCAACAACAATACACACACTTCCTCTTTTATAACATTTAAGTCACATACTGGAAACCTGGACCTATCAAGCACCTTGCAGACATTTCCTTAACACACATGGTCTCTGTTCTGGGTCCTTTTATCAGAGGAAATGACATTTTTGATAAAGTGTACTCATCGATTAATCTTATAAGGCTATCAACTGTGACAGAGGCACCACAACACTCAACATGGCACTGAAAGCCTCATAGAAAAAACTTTTCTAAACGGTCATTAGTCCAGAGGGACGTTAAACTAGACAAGAGCAGGCCTTAGATTTGAAGCAGCATGATATAATAAGTAACAATCTATTTGGGACACACCCACCTGGGTTAAAAGGTCAACAAGTGGGTGAAGTCCCTAAACAGAATCTCACAAAATTTGTGTGCATCAAGGTTTTTTCTCCAAAGGTTGAACAGAACGAGTTGAGCTGAAATCTGTTTTCACACAACACACCATGCGCAACATTTAAAGAACAGGATTTCTGGAAGTAAACTGTTAAAAGGGTAAACAATTAGCCTGCATGTCGGTTCTCTGAATAAAGGGTTAACGATAAACTAAAAAGACATTCACAAAAATCTGAGCTGATGTCAAGAAATAACGCTGACCCTAGTCAAGCTCAAGTGCAACCTAGGATTAACAACAGTCTTATTTGTGTATCATTAACAGAATGCACACCAGTAACCAGGAGAATAATTAACCACCGCTGAAGCCTTTCATGCTTAGAGAGGGATGAGGAAAAACCAGCAAGGAAAATAAATAAACAAACAAAAAAATAAACAAAGCAACAAAGACAATTATTCAGGTTACTGATATTTAAAATGATAAAATGTTTCTTAAATTTGTGCCAGATGACTTAGTACACAACATCTGGAGGAGATAGAGCTGACGAGATATGAAGAATAAGAGAGAGCCCTTTGTTCGGTTGGACATTCAAGCTACCTGGATACTCACATCTAGTGTGATGTGAAGCGATGAGGTCATTCTCTGAGGGCGGAATGAACAAGCCTGCTATCAGACACACACACCAGGTGTTGCAACAAAATACACACTCTCCCACACAGATATCAGATATCAAGGCCATGTTCTCTATACTGTCTACACTTTTTTACCATGGCCATCTGGGAACACAGAAATGAGATGTAAACTTAAAAAAAAATAATAAGAAGAAATAAAAATGGAATGTGTACTCAAATACGCGATGGCAATCACGTTTATATTTTCAGGTTCTGCATGAGATTACAGGTCCCGAACAAACCGCTGTATGCAAGTCAGGAATCCAAATCTTATTTCAAGCTTTCAAAAAGAGAAAATGATAAGACTCAACAAAACGAAATGCAGAGTCTGTTGGCGCCACATATATAAACTTCACAAGTCATGAGAGTGTGATTGTTAGAAATAATTCCATTTCTGTGGCAATTCTGACAAGTCATGAGCTTTGGACAGGTCAGGAGGTCACAGGACACAAAGAGACATTGTAGTAAAAGTCAACTATAGAGAACTGTTTGATGAGTTATACTTTTTCCAGTGAAAAAAAAAATTCAGAATATTGAGTGTGAAGGGTTGGCACATTAATACGCCCAAACCAACTCTAAAGCTGTGTTCACATCACAACCTACAACGGTCAATGCAGATAGTTTTTTACAGGTCATGACGGTTCACATTCATAATTGCAAGTGACTTTTATCTGACTCTAATTTCAAACAATGCATGCGATTTTAGTAAAAAAAAAAAAAAAACATGCTTGGGATTTTGCTATGGAGGATGGCAAGCAGTTAGGAGGATGGCAAGCTGTATTTGTTGTCATCCAGAAGAAGAAAGAAAGGAAGAGGCCTTGCTTTTTGCTGTTTTAGCATCTATTGCTAGCTCTGCTATAAAATCCACAAACTGCTGATGCCGGATGATATCAGTGAGCGCCCCAAGCACACATTGTGGGAGAAAGCAGGATGAATTTGAGGATCTGTCTATTTCGTCAGTATCTTTCAGATCATATGACCTCGTATCAGATTGGACCCCATATAGAAGTGACTGATCTGATCTGAAAAACATTGGGTCAAAAAAACATTTATTAAATTAGGTTTTTAATGTCTGCAAAATCTCATTTGCAGACATTAAAGCAAATGAGATTTTTTTTAAGAAAACTGTTTGTGTTGCTTGTAAATTAGCTTGCTTTGCTAATCTGCCAGCAAAGTCACTACAAAGCCTGCCAGGTTACCGGCATAATTGATGGATTGTTTTTGTACTTAAAGTTAAAAGCATTTGCATTTTTGTCTACTACTCGCTTTTCATCTAAACTAGCCCATAAGAGGTCGTAGAGGTCGTTCCACATTCATATGAAATAAAACTACAAGCAATAGGATTTACTTGTTACTTGTGAATGTGCAGGACAGACATGTGATATTTGACCTTTTTGCATGCTGAAACTTCATCTGGTCTCACTTCTGCAGCTATCTTCTCTCATCTCACTCGGCAGCCTCAAAAGGCTTGTTGAGACACGGACTGCAGTCTACACTTCACTCATGGAGGCTTCACCTGATGATGGTAATTAGATCCCTGCATCTAAAACTGTGTCCAGATGCAACACAACGCTTGAGTGAGACCACAGTATGAGAGCACAGGGACAATGCAGATCCACATAGCTTGAACATCAAACCGACTGGACAGTAAAAGCTTCTTCTTCTTAACCAAGATTCACATGGTTTTAATACTTCTAAAGGCATAAAATCCCACCAAAGATATAAACATTGTTAACGATTTGTTGATTCATTGAGGTAATTTTACACACCTGGACCATCATCAGACGGCTCACCTGCTCCATGACGCACACAACTGCTCGGAAAGCAAATCATCTTAACGTGCAAACTGCTCTTTAGCAGCGAGAGCAGGGTTACGACCATCATCACAGGCAAAATCAAGCATGATACAATTGAAATTACCTGCTTGTTTAGATTTGATCAGAATGCTTAAATAAATAAACAAACAAACTTTCTTTGAGGTCATGTTAAACTAGACTCCAGAAATATTCAACTGCGGAATGGCAAATTAGCTTTATAATAAATAAACAAATACATACAGTACATGTAAGGGGAAGTACTTTCTGTACTGTCACAGAACTGTGAAACAGAACTAATAAAAGAGGATGTGGATTTACACGACATGGATAACACAGCACCATCTGAGTTTATTCAGCTCCACCCAGACACCATCTGGGTACTTCAGAGGTTTTTGGTTTTTAACATCATGCTTTACATTTATGCTGCCGTGAGAGACAGACAAAGAAGTGAACAGACAAATTAAAACCAAATATTTAACAAGCTCTGCAAGAGTGCTGTAGCTGGTCTTAAAAAAGGCGGTGCTTAAAAATAACTTCATTTCGAATGCTTCTAAAGGGTGTGGTCGAGCTAGATGTTTGGTCCAACTTTCCAGTTTAGTCTGACTGACATTTACAGGTTTCCAGTCAACTTTCCAAAAGAAATACATTGGAATCAGTGATAAGAAGCAAATTCCACAATTACTCTGGGTTCTTCAGAAGTAAAATATTGCTAGTTCAAAAATATAATTTAATACACGAGTACCTGTGCCTATGAGAAACTGTGGAGTCAACATTTACATCAACAGTATTTCTTTTATCCGACTGAAAGCATTGTGATTAGAGACTCCAATCTAACTTTATGTGGACGCTGATTTAATAAAAGTGGGTGTTTATAGATGTGTTTTTGACATGTGTTTATTCCAACAAGAGAGAAACAATCAGGCCAAGCATTTACATGGCTATTATTTAACCGAATATTAGATTTAATTACTCCAATACATCACCCCCTCACTCTGATCGGGACAGACTGGTCAAATTGTAGTGTTTATATGCTGCATCTTTATCCCGATTGATCCCAATTCAATTTGGGCACTGATTCTGATTATTAGTATAGTATTAGAGTCCATTTTAAGACACCAAGTGTTGTAAAGTATACATGCGACCAACGATCTCTCACAGAGGTGTAGCTTTGTGATACTCCTGCATGATTCACCATTACTCAGTGTGGTACACTGCGCAATTACTACAGTCTTATAAGATTATGCTTGTCACCCTAGAAAATAATCTCACTAAACCACCAAAGATTAATACATCAGTCTAGGTTTGTGCAGAAAACAGGGAGAATAAACAAACATTGTGTTAAGTGAGTTTTAGTTTAATAAGTTTTTATGAGCCTGTTTTGTTTATCTCTAGCTCTCTCATGAGCTCTGGATCAGCCTAGGCTGTGCTGCTATGTAGGAGATATTATTGCTTGAGAGTTAAACATTTCCGAATGCAAGAACTTTGTTGTTGGTTATCTTTGGTTGCCAGGGCAACAAGTGAGCCTGTCACATTATGCATTCTAAGACTTCAAACATCGGCACATAATTCATGCGAAATTCTTTTATAAATGTGTGGTATTTGTCTGTGACAGAAATATCAAACAGTACAAAGTCAGCTTTAATCAACTTAAATAAAGCGTTATTGTCCAAATGTGACAAATCTCTCATCACACAGTACAAATTTAATCAAATTAAATGAAGCATTATTGTCTAACACATTAAAAGTCATAAAGGATTCTCAATTTGCTTCAACACTAATATGTCTAAAGTGTCTGAGATATTTTGTGGGTAACACTATAAGCCATTCGACTCAGACCACGCCTATAGCAGCAAGTGTGTGTTGGCTGCCGCAATACTGGAATAGAGTACAGGATAAACCTGGAAAATATTCCGGATCTGCTACACAATGGATCAGAAACCCGTACGCAGGAGCAGCTCTGAAGCCAGGTGTCAAAGTTCAACATTCGTCTGATGCTTTGTGCAGACGTGCTATTGTGCGCGCTCATTGGCTGACCTCATGATGGCCGGGGGACAGTGACGTAATGCGTAAAGCAGCGGGAGTTGCCTTGTGACCGCTTGTACACGTTCACAAACAGAGATAGGAGTAGAGAAGGGCAAAATCTGTGGCTGAAAAAATCCACCCCCAATGGCAGTTGGTCTAAAAGCAGAGGAGAGAGACGTGAGCAGATCATAATGAGATTACAGCTGCCGCACGCAGCTGTTCGAGCAGGCGACTGTATTTAATTCGGCCTGAGCAGTTCATGTGTGATTCAATTTCACCACAATTGATATACATGGAGTATAGCCACAAAATGAAGTGTGAGGTTTTGTTTAGTGACGACTAGGGTGAAGGAGCCTGGACGAGTAAGCATTAATATGGTTTGCAGCTCCGGCTGCTGAAATCACACCGTCAACATATCCAGAAAATAAGACAACCCAATCACGCTCATGCCTGCGCCACACTAGAAAACCGGGAAAACCAGGAAGTGCAAGTTCGGTTTGTGGGATGTACAGCACAATTAACATTTTCCCCCTGACTATAAAAATATAATCTGCCACAGGAAGACTGCCAGTGCTGACTCGGCGCCATCATCTCTCACAGACTGTTAGTGGAAAGCAGCTGCTGACTCTGGAGAGCTTTGACAAAAACAAAAGAAAGCACAACCTTTGTAGCACTATTCACACACATCATGTGTAAATCTGACCTTCATTACACTACTATAAAAAAATACAAAAATTATTAAATGGCTTTCTATAAGAGCTGTGTAACATGACGTTATGATTGAACATCAAGATATTAATGTACAGTATCATAGGTATAATCTATGTAATCTAAGGAATAAAACATGATGGTGCATTCCACTAAGAAAAATAATCAACATCACGGTGGTGCGATGCAGCCTGTAGAGAATCATCTTAAAGTGCTTTATTCCTCTTACACCACTGGAGTTAAAGAGACACATACTTTTTACTCAGTGTACAGTTCCTGTCATCACTTACGTTATAGCAGCTGCAGTCAGATTCTATAAAGCGCACACAAACGACAAAATACACATTTACACCTTCTAAAATAAACTAAATGTGGATAAGTCAGACAAAACACAATTATCATGCATACTATAAACAAAGCAAGTTAATATTATCTTGCGTGGAAATACGTGTTGATGTGAGCGTTGATGAAATTGTGGTTTCTGGTGCAAAGTAGTAACAGGAAGTGAGCTGTTTTAATTCTGATGAAGCTGACTGCCCACAGTCCTTCAGACAGGACACGCCAGATAAACATGTTTCGCACCATACCTGTTCTTAAAACACACTGAGAATGGGGAAGCAGAGGAGAAGAGAACTCTAAATAAGACCTTCTCTCCACTCTGTGACATTCTCCACTCACACAAGACGAGCGTGTGTGGGTGCGATTATATGCATGGCTGCTAGGCTGCAACCTTCTCACAACTCTCCTTTCACAAACACACGACTGTGGAAAAGGCCATGTGGAGGGCATATTCAAATTGCACAAGGACACACTCTGTGAACTCTTACTAGAAACAAGGATACAGCTTGAATCTGTCTAATGAATGCAGTACAGTTGTTAATGAGGGGAATGCTGATGTCAGGCTTTTTTATTTTTTTTTTATTTAAGTGTTGTGAGCTATGTAAATCCGGTACACTGAAACAAAAGAGTAAAGATCCTTAAAGTAATTCATTTTGCCTCAACTAATTAACTCCTAAATCTATATATGTGCACATTCACATCACTCTGTGTGGTGCTGGTTAGTAATCTAAATTTACAACTTTTTTTAAAGTCCCTTGCTGTAATGTGGGTCTCATATCTCAGTTGGAGGTCTCTAGTGAAGTTATGACTAATGAAAGACAACAACAGATCTGTTCCAATGGTGGCACGAGGCCCAAACAAAGGGTGCCGATACATTAATTGCAGCGAATATAATGAGAAGTTTGACTGGAACCAAAACACAATGAGTCAGTTCTTGTCTGAAACAAAAATGACATTGTACTAGAAACAATGCCTGTAAATTCTACTTAACCCGCATAAGTTTTACTTCTTCATTATTCTACTCAGTGTAGTGAGCAAACATGGTGATTAATATGTGTTTTGGGATTCTGTCTCACTTGTTTTTACATAAATTCTGGAAAAATTTCACAGATTTAGAATGCTATTACTGAAGATCGATGTGCCACCTATATGCCTCTGTTGAACACACCTGATACCTGGGCACAAAAGGTAATCAAAAGTAATTACTTCCAAACCACAGCACATCAGAAGTGATTCACTCCTTTTTGACTACTGTACAATTACAGTTACAATAGACAGGTTAGTTCCTGTTATCATTTACTTAACATCAGCTAGAGACAGTCACTCAAGCACCAGTCTCTCCTTTTTCTCTTTTAAAGTGAATAGAATATCTGGCCCTGATACCAGCACAAATTCCTGAAGATGTCAAAGGTTTATAGACAAGTGTCATAAATGTTAAACATCTCCTCACAGAAAGCCTCACTATATCAACAATTTTCATCTAACAAGTTACGATTATTCTTCGATGTAGTAGAAAGTAGAGACTGATGCCACTATTTATTTTCCTATACCCACACTGAAATACTGAGCCGATAATGTCCTGTAATGACAACCTGTTTTACTTGCTAATCCAAAGGCCACGGTTGGCCTAAAAACTGTGGCCTCATTGTGCTTAATCATCGTTTAACCATGCATGTCTTTTACTTTTCATTAATTAATTTGCGTAGATTAAGAACTCCTTGTATCTTTTTTTTGTTAAAAAGATCTTTGGTTACTCCCACAGCAGAAAAAAATAGATTTAGAGATGCATTATGGGTATATGCACCACAGAGAAATAAAACATTTAAAAGACAACAACAGATCTTGGCAATAAAAATGTACTTGTGCATTTATTTATTTATTGTAGTTAAGAAGATAAACAACGCAGTTGTCATGTTAACAAAAGCACAATCAGATGTTTATATGACGTCTCTGTCGATGATCTGTTACTACTGTAAGGATAAAATAGTAAAATAGGTGTCGTGTTTTTTACTGTTTGCACAGTAGTGCACTTTGTTATCTTCTTGTCTTTTTGTATAGTTCTTAGCTAGTTAGGTGTCTTAAGCTCTATTTGCACGGGATTAGTATTATCTGGGGAATTCTAGTCATTCGTAATAATTGCAGAAGTTGTCTGTAATCGTAATCCCATGCGAATCAGCCATGTCAGATAATTAGTAAAGTAAAAATTCCACAGCGAATAACCTAAAAGGTATTGTGACAAAATTAGTCCTGTGTGAATCAGTATGTCTGTGATTTGGCCAAAATTTGTCGGGGTCGTATATAATTTTTTCGAGATTTCTGTTTCTTATGTGCCATTTTATCCATCTTCTGCAAAGAATGGAGGCTGCGCTGGAGCGTTTAAAAGTATTTTGGGTGCCGGATCATATTGCTATATACACCATACAACAATATGATGTGCAGAAAGAGAAAGCTGAAACCCATCACAAGACCAAAAACAATCAATCATCGCAGAAAAATCGCAGGCTTTGCTTATCCCGTGCGAATGCGGCACCCAAAATTTTAATTTGGGGGCAGGGGGGGTTGGGTAATCTCTAAATCACACGAGGTACCCAGATAATACTAATCCTGTACAAACCTGTACAAATAGGGCTTTAACTAGTTTTGTTCATTTATGTTGTATGTAGCACCATAGTTTCCTTTCACTGTATACTGAACTGTATAGAATTGAAGTGACAATAAAAGTCTTCTTGACTTCTCTTGATTAAAAGGTTAATTTCTGTGATCACTGGATCGCGGTACAGTATTAGACCGGTATACCGTTGCAGCCCTGACACACGCGCGCGCGCACACACACACACACACACACACACACACACGGATACACACTCAGAATCTCATCACTTCCTTTTCTCTGCACTTTTCTATTACTCATGCTGCACCTGAATCACACTGATTAATATGTTCTACGAGGATGGTTTTAACCATTCCACACTTATATCTGTCATATCTGCTTGTACAACAATAAATACCCATATCAAGCTAACTTGATTTTTACCGGAAGTTAGTCAGAATTAACTTCTAACCGTTAACGTTCGAGTGACTCGTTAGCTAAGATTAGGTGTGCTAGCGCTGCTAATAACACCGAGATGAATGTAAAAATAATAAAAAATAAAACATTTATCATTCGGATTGACTTCGAACAAAAATAAACACTCACATACAGCGTTTCGTTTAGCTTTACAAGTGTTTAAAAAGTCCGACCTTAAGATCCGCGAGTTTCCCTGAAGGCTTCTTGAAAAACGAAGTTCTGGCGGTGAAAAAGTACTCCTCACAATCTTCTTCCAGACTGCTGTAACCACTGCTCATTGTGCTAGTCCACGTCATTTGAAGAGAAACGTCCAATTTATAATCGTTTGCCACATTAAGAAATAATAATGAATAAATAATTCGTATAGTTGAGGTGAAAAATGAGCAGCTCGGTCCAGGCGGAGGTGTAATCCGGAGCACGGCGCTGGAGATGAATTATGTCTCAGTCAAGTTGAACGTTAAGTGACAGAGAGAAATAGAAACCGTTAACGCAGCAGTCAATCTGACTTGTACGCACAAACTACTCAAGGCGCTAAACTGTTTATTTAAAGCTGTATAAATATGTCTTAAACCAAGTTTGTGACCGGTTTTATTCCCAGGACTTGTCTAACCAGCTCGTCTGTCTCTATCCGTGTCCACACTCTCTCACACAGAACACGCCCACCAGCTCCGTCCCTGACCGCCCTCTACTGGACACTAAATGCATTACACAGGGTGTAGGGGCAATTATTCATTCATTCTCTCATCTTCTATTCCAGGTGACAGGCTCACTCACTCACTCACTCACTCACTCACTCACTCATCATCTATACTGCTTTATCCTATATTTAGGGTTGCGGGGTCTGGAGCCTATCCCAGGATGCTTAGGGCACAAGGCAGTGGGAGGAAACCGGAGTACCCGGAGGAAACCCACCAAGCATGGGGAGAACATGCATACTTTATTTACACAGAGCAGGACTCGAACCCTGGAGATATGTGGCCACAGTGCTAACCACTAAGTCACCGTGCCACCCTTACACAGGGTGTATGGACCATTATCTCATTCATTTGTATTTTAATTACAGAGAGGTGCGCCATGATTAAACTAAGGTTACATGACTAATACTAAGGACATACTGTATCAAAGAACATTAATTAGATTTTACCTAGTGACGAATGCCAGGGTGTAGGACACCACCCCACAAGATATGTTGTTTTCTGGTTGTGTTTTTTCATAAATCTAAATTTATGTTGTATGTAGCACCTTGGTCCTGGAGGAACATTGTACAGGATACTGAACTGTATTTGGTTAAAATGAAAATAAAAGCCTACTTGACTTGAGGTTTCAGTATCCTCTCAACAGAGGAGGTGGCCTAGGTCTATTTCCGAACTAAACGACACCTGTTTTATGTCACTGAAGGCGGCAGAATGATCAGCCTACTTGAAAACACCAGTGTGTTTTGTAGGTTGATCTATAATAATCTCTGAAAGTAAACGCCCCATAAATCACTAGTGAGTTGTATATAGCATGCTTGGACCAGTTTTTGTGGAATTGGTAGCACTAATGAATGGACACGCTCAACCAGGTTTATTAGCATTCTGCCCTTTCAGGTCGGATGAACAAAGTGAGAGCTGACCACTGGGCGTCTCGTCCTGGCGTGATACGGAGACGACTTTCATAAGCAAGCTGGTGCTCCTTCAGCACATGGCAAATTACAAACCATGTTTATCCCTGTGGTTCTCTGGATGATTTTAGGTCTGGTTTGGAATCAGTTCCGCGAGTTAACCGCTCATTTCTTGGGGTTAGTGGCTGATGGCAGACTTCTCAGGAACATGGTGGGAACCCCCCTTTTATTCATGAACATAAAGTTGTCGCAATATGAATGAACAATAGTATCTTGTAAGATTAATGGGGTTGGATTGCACTGCAGAAAGTAATTGTCTCTGGACCAAACACTTTATCTCGTGCTTGTTTAATGCAAGTACTTTCTTCTCATTTGGTACAAAGCTTGAGCAAAGAACAATCCGTCACAACACTAGTTTAAAAGGGTCTAAATAACAACAGGCTCTCTTTTTATGTTTCTGTTCAATAGCCTTTTCTTCACCATTTTTCACTAGTTCATTTACTGTGTTTTCACATTCGGTCCTTTTCGAACTCAGAGTCATTAGTTAGATTTTTTTGCACTCACGTGAACACTTAAAATAATCAGGCAGCATTTTTTGCACATATGCGAGCACTCAAAATGAACTCAGACCCCTCTGACAAAACCAAGCCAAGACCTCCCTGAGAGTCTCAGTTCGCTTCGCTTCACTTCTAATCCGTGTTGCAGTTTGCTTAACCTACTGTATGCATTGAGCCCTCAGGACATCTGTAGAAAGGGCCTTTGATCATCACCACCAAATAAAATCATACTAATTACTCTGTGAAGACATGCTAAGGATGACTTTAGTGTGAGGCCTAAAATTAGTCATGAAGATGTCTGGAGTATTTTAGGTCCTGAAGACATCCTGCCATCCCATCTGTGTCCATTGAGAAAGTCATCCAGGTTTACTTCACTTTTAGCCATTGTATTTTAGCCGGCTAGGCATGCCGTAGACAGATCACATGACATGTGGACACTGGGATGCTTGAAAAATAAAACAAATATCCACAGCCATGACCGCTGGGACATAATTCAAGGCAGTAAATGTTTGAGAGTTCCAGTAAAACTATAAAGAGAACAGAAGGAGGACTGAGGACAGAGCTGAAACAGATCAGATACAGAATAAAATCATCTCACAATGTGAACACAAAAAGAACCGTGTCCCTTTTCTATTGGTCCATTTTTGATTAATTTAAAATAATCTATATGTAATAAGAATCACAATTTGTAAATGATCAGTAATGTGCAAGACCAAATATCTTAAGACCAAATGTTACAAATATCTTCTAAAGTAATATAAATTGAAGAAGTGTACAAAAGTAATGCTTAATATATGAGTTGTGCAGGACAACCGATGTATAATTTACTAAAACGTCTGTTTAATGCACTGATTTTTATTTTTTATGCTCTTGAGGATCTGTTTAAGCATAAATAAAAGCAAAAAAAAAAAAACTTTTGAAAACATAATTTTACAAAAAACTGCTTGTATTTAGCAAATAAACACTGATATTGCTTTGTGACTTTGTGTCTGTCTGTGGTTAGAAGCTCCATACAAATAAATGGAATTGCATATTGCTCCATACAAATATTGTTTGGCAGTTGATGAGTCAGTGGCTTGTGTCCAAAGGTTATGTCAGTATTTATGTAGGAAAAGTTCAAAAGAACTGGTTTATGCATGTCAGGCGCCGTTTATTTCCTGGGTAAGATTGGCAGATTTCAACATTTTTGAAAAGACCTGTGTGAGCTCAAGTTTTTCAGATCCATCTAGACAAACCTACTTTGAACACAAAGCACTTGAAATAAAAAAAAGGTAAAATGTAAAAGACAAAATTAATTCGGACCAAATTCATTTATAAATGAGGAAACATCATTTCCTTGTTTAATGAGGAGATTAAATTATTAATGCACCTCACAATGTATGCGTAAGTCAACTCTGATTATGCCCCGTACTGTCAGGCAGTAAAGCTACAGGGTCAAACTCAGACAACATCTGTAGTGGATAACGGCCAAAGCTAACCATACCCCGCAAAAAAGCAGCATTCAAGAGGTTTGTGAAAGGACAGGGCTTTTTAAAACCCTAGAGCATGGATAAGGCCTAAAAATAACCCAGCAACGAGAACAGCCAAACCGAAACTGGCCGAGTTTGTCCATGATCATTCGTACTGTCCACTTAGACATTTGTGTATCATTAACATTCCATCCATTTTTAAACATAATCTGAGTGTGCTACAGTATGCGGCATAACATACATTATATAAACATACATTATATATAACATAGACATGTGAATAAAATGTGCCCTGTTGCGTTATATAAAATTATTGAAAGAAAAGTAGAAACTTAAAACATCAATAGAGTGCGTGTGAAAAGGATGTGTCACTCAGAAGCCAGCAATTTCCCAGCCGCTTCACCAGTTCAGCTAAAACAATAGGATCTGAGAAAGTGTGTGTGTGAGAAAGAGAGAGAGAGAGAGAGAGAGAGAGAGAGAGAGAGAGAGAGAGAGAGGGTTGAGAGATGAGATGAGTGTCCTGTGGCCACTAGCCCTTTTGGCTTTGATCCATGGCCTTCATTACACATTACCAACATTCCTTTTCTGAATAATGGTATATAACATTTCGGTCACACAGTGATTTTAAAGGATGTGTCATAAAGCTGACTAAAGTTTCTCAGTACACTATAACACAAAAAAATGCCCACGGTCGCAGTGGTTTCAGCATGGACTTTACTCTTGTATGGTATTGAGCCATTCCTTTTTTGTATAAGAGAAACATATTGTGCATTTATCAAATGTAATTAATCCTAATATTTTTTCACCCTTTTTCTTCAACTATCGAATTTTTGCGATAGTTATATTAAGAGCACGTGTCTTAACTTCCACTGATACTGATATTATATATTCCAGACAGGAACAGAGATTCCAGTATAACAGAAAATGAAATGTTCATCAAGTAACCCTTCTCAGATGAAACGCTAGTTTTCCCCAGAGTTAAACAATAACCATAAGGTTTCAGTAATTCAAGAATAAACATTATTCACCCTAAACATTAATAAACATGTTCACCCTAATAGAATCATAATTCTACTTCATTTTTTGAACACAACCATAATGCTTATTACAACTTCACAATTTCACAGTAGACTCATACAGTAAATATTGATGATTGTTTATTTGACCAAAGTCCTAGGGGTGTTCAAGTCAAACAAGTTTGGATCTTGTGATGAAACGTCTCGTGAATGAAGGCATAAAACCCAAATGACGTTTACAGAAGACATCAAACACAATACGGTGACGAGACACTGAGCTGAAGTAAAACATTTGAATGATGTAAGAGCCTGTGAGGTTCCGGGTCGAGGTGGCTCAGAACCTATTGCAGTCATTTCTGTAAACATTGAACTGAATTGTAAAAGTTGAACGTCTGATTGTTGAAAATCGATAGATAACTTGTTACAAACTACGGGAAGAGACACATCTGTCTGTGGGAAATGTACACACAATCATTAATGAACCCCGAATGCACATTACAGGGATTCGCCTGTAGTATTACCACATCTCCCTGACCTCACTCCATGCCTGGAGTTCCTGGGGCTCCGGCATACTGAGAGAACTTTCTACCTTGCCGGTATCCAATCACTTTTTTTTTTTTTACTCTTATAACTGCACAATCAAACGTCCTGGTTTGACTCAAACATCCCTTATACAAAATTATGATTGATCATTTTGATGATTTAAGCCTGTAAGACAGCTAAGGTCACATAGTCATAAGATAAAGAGATTAAATCTCTATGTAGACAACAAAAACTGTCAGAAAAAATATCTCTGCTATGCCAGTGAAATCTTCCACCCTCATTCATTTTAAAAGGAGTCCCATATTTATCAGCCAAAGGAAGCAATGCCAGTGACCTACAAAGATACAGAACCCCATCGAAGTTTCTCCAAACATAAAGAACATGGTTGGAAATCCCAGTTCCCCTGAAGACTAAATAGACCCAGACAGCCCCTGAAGACTAAATAGCAGGTAACTAAACCACACAGAAGAAATAAAGGCTGGGACACGTTCCATCTTGCCTTTCGGTGGATCCACGGAGGATCAGTTGGCTTTTACAGCCTTTAAAACTACCTGTCTGTCAGTCTGCGCTCTATAATCAAAAGCCCGTGTGACGTCCTCAAGGCCACACTGTCTACACATGGAGGAAGCAAAAGCATACCTCTGTTTAGATCTTGGTTTAAAAAAAAAAAAAAAAAAAAGGTGAAGTGAGAGAGTTCTTTCCAGTGCAGGTGCACTTTAATGTGGTGTCTATAAACACCTACTGTAGATTTTTTTGAATTGTACAGATTAAGCACAAAGCTTAGCCTTGACTTGGCATGGGAGGGAACAATGCTGATTTAAGAAATTTGATCCAAAGAAAAATCGTTTAATATTATGGAACCAATTATGGAACTATTATTTTGTAAAAGTAGAGATGCATCAACAATTGGGCGACCATTTCAAGGATTACCCCTGTTTCACGGCCAAAAAAAAATTCTCTACAGGCTTAACACAACACATAAAAGATCAGGGGAAGCTCAGATGCAAAGTGCATTATTGTTTTGTTTTTTTTGCAGACAAACGATCAAAAAACATAAAAAAAAACTATTTTATTATTGAAATGTGAACATGAAGCAAAAACAGACTATGAGCAAGCTTGTGGCACACACATGCCACCACATACAACAATAACAACAGACGCTTGATAACCTGAGGCTAAAAGAAAACAAGCAGAACTAAAATAGTGATGCTAATCAAGGTGAAATGAGACACAGGTGATTGTGATTGTGACATGCTGAGAATGATGGCAAACGTAGTTCTGCGCCTATTGGTGCTACCATGACAATGGAAATGTGCACAATATGCAGACCATGTATAATAATAATAATAATAATAATAATAATTTTTGCTTTTGGCTTTAATACACCACTAAACATTTTTCAACATTTTCCCAAAAATACTGTCTCTTAATTTGCTTTATGATACTCTACCTTCGTACCTATTTTTTTTAAGTATGCATTAATTAATTAATATAAATACTCCACAACTGTATTGTACCACTTTACGATCATTTTAATGAAAACCTGCTGACAGCAGGGTGCACAGCGCGAAACAAGCACAACCATAAACCATGTGGTTTATGACATGAATAACTACAAAAACCACAGTCTGTGAAGAGGGAGGTCTGTGGTTCCCTCTTTTGGGAAATGTTTTAGTGCTGACTGAGTTCACTTTCCTTAAGCATTAAAGGGAGAAGGTAAATGAAAGGTGAGAGATCTTAAATTCCACTATTTAGCATTTTTAAGTTAACGCTATTGGTATTACAAAATAAAACTGTACGGGATAACATGCCTACAAGTCAAACCTATTGCTGAGCTTTCTCTTTTTTCTAGCTGAAACAGCTGAGCCTAATTCGTAGCGTGGTCAAAGCTGGAAGCAATTATCAATGCTCCGTTCTTCACACGGTGCAACTCAAGTTAAATTTCCATGGAAAAGCAGTTTATTACTGTTTGATCAATGTGCAGCTACGGCAACACTCATCTGTCTGCCTGTCAGGACTCCATGGATTCAGTCATTCGCTTTCTCTGTTTGGTCAAGGACTGTCAAAGTACCGCTGTGTGTTCCTTCAACTTTGTGTTTATGCAAAATCAATATGTGGTGCTAAAACAGAGAAAAAAAACCCTGCGCTGGTGTGTGTGTGTGTGTGTGAAAGTAGGAAGTGTGTACAGCATGACGCATCACTGTGAATCATCCTGACAAGAAGACAAAAGGGAGGATTAATCCGGAGGATGGACAGACATTGTATGATCTCAAAATGAAACCTTCCTGCTTATGCTTTTAAAGAAATAAGTGCTGGAAATATCAAGTGGGTTATGGACTAGCCTCTGAGCTTGACACAAACGGATGAACTTATCTAAAGAAGTAGAAATTTAAAGATGAGTGATCGGTATTCCTTGTCGAAATATATGACCATGTGCTAACTTTCTCAAAATTAAACAACCTGAAAAACATACAGCATTAAATTCATTTTACTACTATTAAAGGAGCAGTCTGTATACTGAGTGCCTGCGATGTGGACTGCACTTAAAAATAAATATGCATGGAAGCATGCTAAATCTCTTCGGGGGCATTATCTTTTACAGTTTTTAAATTTACAGACTTTTACAGACTACAGAAATTTACAGAAGTAAAATACAGTGTTTTTTCTTTCAAAAACAAGTAGAATCCTAGTATTTTAAAGTACATATAATAAAGTACGTTATCAGTAGAAACGGCATCACTGTGATGTAGTGGTCAGCACTGTCGCCTTGCACCTCCAGGGTCCGGGTTCGATTCCCACCTCAAGGTCTATACACATGGAGTTCTCCCTATGCTTGGTGGGTTTCCTCCGGGTACTCCGGTTTCCTTCCACAGTCCACAGACATGTAGGTTAGGTTAATTGGCGTTCCCAAATTGGCCATAGTGTGTGAATGAGTGTGTGAGTGTATGTATGTGTGTGTGCTCGCGATGCATTGGCACCCTGTCCAGGGTGTACCCCGCATTGTGCCCTAGTTCTCCTGGAATAGGCTCCAGACTCCCTGAATACAGAATTAAGCGGTATAGATGATGAATGAGTGAGTGAGTGAGTGAGTGAGTGAGTGAGAGCGTGAGATCAGCAGAAAGGTAATTTAGGTAACTCTAGCAACTCCCAAAAGGTTTTTCTGCATACCAATGTACATTTACAAAACTAGACCCAGGCTGCGACCTCGTCCTCATGACCAAATCACAGCCATGCTGATATTCAGTACAACAGCACTCCCTGTCATGTGATATTGCTTAATCTTCCCAATCTACATTTCAAAGCTGTGCCTAGCCAAAGGGGACTTGGCTTATCAGGAATCATTATTAAGCTTCTTTATCAGAATACCTATGGTGTTACACAACCATCCTAGAAAATGCAAGAATGAACCTGCTTGGTTCATTTAAGATCCCAGTGGGAACACAACAATATTACAAATAATGTTTTACTCTTTATCTCTCAGTGTTGTAAGAAATTCCTGCTAAACTCAGAACTCAGTACACTCAGAACTGCTTTACACATTATCAGTCTTGTCTGGGGTTATTAGTGACAGAGACAAGCTGCGGATGTTTTACTGACAAACTCCAGATCTACTGTAATAATGACCAAAGTCTAACAGAATTAGTCTAATCAAATTATTCTGACTCACATGAACTGACTTACAGTAAACACAAACACAGGCTAAATATGAGGGGCGCTCAAGTCAAACCAGGACTTCATGTGAACGAAGGAGTAAAATCGATTGACATTTACAGAAGACTTCAGACACAGTATAATGATAATAATGACTCTTGAATAAAACATAAGAATGGTGTAAACGTTTTAAAGAAGGCAGTACGTCAGTACATGACGATCCTGTATGAGGTGACTTGAAGCTCACTGCACTCATAACCGTGAACATTCAGTGATTAGAACGCCTGATCCTTTACAAACAAGAGATAACCTGTTTCCAACTTGTGGAGGAGACGCATCGGTTTGTGGGAACTGTACACACAATCATTCACCAACTTGTCTAGGAGTTATTGCTACGTTCCCTGCACAGCCTTGACCTCACTCCAAGCCATTTCCACATCTTTTGGCCATTAAAGAAGTTCCTGTAAAGTCAGGGATACTGAGACAAGTTTTCTACCTTGATGGTATCCAAGCACTAGTGAGACATTAGTGCATCAGTGTAGCAGGGGATTATATAGGGAAATTAAGACAGTTTTTACTCTACATAATTGGGATGTTATTCTGCAAAATCAAAAGTCCCAGTTTGACTTCAATGCCCTGTGTACATGCATGCCCACACATACACACACACATAAACTGCCTAACAAATGCAAACTACAGTGTAACCTTGGATTACGAGCATATTTCGATCTGGAAGCAGGCTCATATTCCAAAACACTTGTAAACCAAATCGATGTGGTTTAATGAAAACTAAAATAATTTGTTTCACAGCCCAAAAAAATAAATACATAAAAATAATTAGTACAATATATAAAGTAAAAATAAAACAAATTAACCTGCACTTTAAGTTAAGTTGTTTAAGTTTATCCTCGCAGGCGGTGTGTGTGTGTGTAATGTGTGTGCACACACACATTAACGGAAAGACTGTTTTATCAGTAAAATTAGCAAGGAACATTGTTAATGACACTCGCGTGAGCGCAAACTAATGGAATCACTGCTATAAAGTTACCGCGTGCAAACCGCGTTACCCGCAATCCTGGGTTCCACTGTATAATATTCCTATACACAAGTATAATTTTAAACAAGCTTTTGATAACAAAGTGACTCAAGAGACATTATGCAGGTCAACATTAAGAGTATTTGCAGACCATCCAGTGGAACAGTGTTTGATTCAAATTTGTCCTGAATAAGTAATGTAAATTCATTATGTATATGAAAATATTCATTACACATGAGTTTCTGCATCTAATTCATTGGACAAAACTTATTAGAGTACTGCATGCTGTGGAGCGGTACAGTGGCTTAGTGGTTAGCACTTTCACCTTGCACCTCCAGGGTCTGGGTTCGATTCCCAGGCAGGTTCGATTCCTGCCTCTATGTGCGTAGAGTTTGTACGTTCTCCCCATGCTTGGTGGATTTCCTCCCACAATCCAAATACATGCAGGTTAGACTAATTGCCATTCCCAAATTGCCCATAGTGTGTGAATGAGTGTGAGTTGGGCTCCAGACCCTATAAACAGGATTAAATGATGTAGACGATGAGTGAGTGAGTGAATGCTGTGTGAATGTAACAGACCACCAAAGAGAACATCAATGTCTTTGAGAACACCCACACAACTACACAATTTGAAAGCGGGTTCTCTGCTCTCTTATGTAACTGTGTGGTTCTAGTGGTCATGTTTATGTCGCCAGGTTCCAGCAGCCTGCCAGAAAATGGCACTTCCACAGAAAAATGTTTGAAACAGTGAAATGCTTGTCCTAAGCTGGGACTTGGTTGAACAGTCCTTTCAGAACACCAAACCTCAGAAAAGTTTAAAGGCCATGTCTGTATGGTAAACCTCTCTAGTTTTTGAATTCAAGCTTGCCTGGATTTTTGACTCCTGGAAAGTTATGCAATGTACTGCACATATAGTACATATGTATGTACAGTTCATGCCAACACCCTGACAAGGTTTGTTGCTAATGGAATGTATACTCTAATGGCTTGGTTTTGTGTGTGTGTTATGTAGGGGGTTCGGCTCTGCATCCTGTGCTTGTTTCCTGAAGGGAAACTCTCTCTCTTTCCTGCAACTGTCTGTGTTTCTATCCCCTGGATCATAGCTGTACTTCATTCATTCGGTGAGATTCTCAGAACCATAGTCACCATTGTCAACTTGAGACAGAGTTCCAGTACATTATTTGTGATTACCATAATACACAGGCAAATTAATATAAATAGGAGCATAAGAGTACACATATTCAAATTCATACGGTACGGTACAGGACATTCAGTTCGGTGCATGTTGAGATCCGAGTGAATGCAGTCGAGCTTTAACTAGGGCTCGGTTATTCTCTCTGTTTATTCTGTCAATTTAAAATAAAGGAACAGGAAGTACACAAACTTGTAGTAAAACATTCCAATATCACTGCAGAGATATGAAATTATACAGGTATTAAACCTGAATATATTTATTTGCAATATAATTCAATGTTCCATCCTAAGCAGTAATTTGCCGGTTTGAATGATGTCATTCCTTTTTCAAACAGCGTACTGTCAGCGTTTTAGATTTAACAAACAAATATGTCTATATACTGACTAATCCAAAGCTAATACTTGTACTGTACTGTATGTAAGTACCGTGGCCTTGCAGTAGTGTGTGTGTGTATAAATACAGTGGAACCGCGGATTGTGAGTAATGCGGTTTGCGGGCGTTTCGCAAGACGAGCAAAAATTTTTAATATATTTTGACTTGGAAAACGAACAAGTCTTGGTTTAAGAGTACCGAGTATCATGTATCACGCATGCGCTCCCTGTTTTGACGCAGAGCGTCACGTAATCACAACTGAGTCAATGGTTATTCTCTCTCTTGCGTTGCGGAATTGTGGGTAATCGTCTCCCCTGCTCGGTCTTAGTGCCCGTCTTTCACTGGTATAATCAACATCCGTGCACGTGTGTACTATTTACTATAACACTGTGAAATCACTCCGTAGACGAAAAAGCTAAGATTAGGGAATGATACCACGAGTTTACTTTCAAAAAAAGTTGAAGATGAGTTTCTCATAAAAAATACTGTAGGCTTTTGCTTTGATTTTTTTTTTTTAGAAAGAAAGTTATTCAGGTGCAGATATTTTACACTGCATCATAGCAATGCTCATGAAAGTTAAATGACATCATAATTCTGTTTTCTCAATATTGACCAACTGACTTCAAACTAACACCTCTTAGTCTGTTTAAAGACATTTTATCGGTTATCCCTGACTATCGTGCGTCAAGATTCCTCAATCAGAATTATGCATTTTCCTGTTATTGTTTGGGATCCCTTTCAAATTTCTTTGATTTTGTTTAGTGATTTATTTTCAACATCCTACAACAATACTGGGGATTTCAAAACTATGTGTTATTTCATATGGCAGTAGGTAATTATGTAACAACAACAAGAGTTAGTTATTATTTTAAGACTCGGAGGTCAGCCTTTCTGGAAGAGTTCTGGCAAGAACAGTATTGTTGAGTCCATTTGCAAAACCCATTAAGCACCGTGATGAACCTCACTCTCATGAAGACCTTCACAGGAATTTCTTTACAGTCTTACACTTTCATACATGACAGAAACGGAGCTAAAAATTAAATGAGGCGTGGGAATTCCTGCCTAAATACCAAGTTAGAGGATGATCCTGTGTACTGTACACGCTTCTGTACTGCCAGTGGGTCACAGCAAGACATGCTAGACCTCCATGCTTCAGGGCTGAAATATAAAGCCACTGACTCTCTAATTGTCCATAATTAGAAGGAGACAGACAGCTGAATCCTCACCCTGTCCTGATAGGAATGTCCCAAAGTGGGCACCCCACCCTAAGTCAAACCCAAATTACAAACTAACCTACTGTACTTAGACACTCAAATACTATGACACAGAACATACAGCAATGCATCATGGGAACACTTAATTGAGAATGATTGAGAGTTTATATGAAAAAAAAGTTTTAGTTTAGTTTACACCATTAAAGAAAGTAACATATGATATTGAGTAATACATTGGATCACATAGATCAGCAGCAAGGTTTTTATTTTTTATTTTTTTTAGGATCAATTATAAGGATAAAGTGGGTATGGATGGATAGTTAGGTAGAGACATTGCTCTTAATGGTTACATTTTAGGAATTGGGTAATAAGGACAATATATTTACTTTACATGTTTATTTCTTTTGCTTTTGCAAATTGAAACCCATCTTAGCAGGACTCGTTTCGTGTAAAATAAATAACCCATTAACTGACACAATCTCTGTCTATCTCTCAGAAAGAGAGTGAGCCTGTGATATTTTTTACAAACTGGCAGCTGACATTCTCCGGGCAGTCACTTAGCCACAATCATTACAAATGAGTATCACATGGGTGTGTATGGCCGGGTTTGTGGTTTTGAGGGCATCTTAAACACTGCAGGCCTTTCATCTGGTTTATACGAGCCAAAAAGAGGCCTGGTATTTTCTGCTCTGATTGCATTTTCCTGCCCTTGAAAACTAGCCATTGCTTTTGTAGTTTTATCAGGTAAGACATCAACCGAAGCAAGCCTGCGTGTATGTGTGTGTGTACAGTATGTGTACGTGTGTGTGTGTGTGTGTGTGTGTTAGCCACATGAAATAACAGATGCTGACTAGTAAGCTGAAGGAGTTTCCACAAGGTACAGAAATAACTGCATGCTTGAAACAGATAATAAGTGTTCTGGCCAGGCGTAGGGATGAGGCACGGTTTCTACACACCCTCACACAAAAAATCTCATCATTAGAGCTTCTAACAACAGTGAAATAGTTTTCATGGCTTTCTGTAACATCAATAAATGATTTCTTAGAGAGCTACACTAGTGTAATATAGTACTGTCAGTATCATTTAAAATGCTGCAGCTGGATTGAAGAACAAACAGAAATACTTTCTATGTGCTGATAAACAGAAGTCAGTGAAATTGAGCCTGGAGCTTTCATTGAGCTTTGGCTCCCTCTGGTAGACAGTGCTTGTTACAAACCCAAAGATGACCACATACACTTAATCGCTCCGTATTGTTATTCTAAACCATTTATATGCTCAGTTATCACAATAGACTGTGATGTTAAAAAGTGGTGAAAGTTGATATGGTTATTATTCCATTATTGTAAGTGACAGCGAGTCATCATATTAAGTGGGAGGACAATTTCTAATTTACCCTTTCTATTGTTTTCTAATGTTGCCATGCCTCTTCCAAGTAAACAAAAGTAGTCAACTTTTTTTTACCCTTCAAACCACATATTTCCTTCTCAATCATGGCTAATAATGAGTTATGGTGGTATCAATGAAAAGGCCTTTAATAAATTAACTCCACTGGACGATAAATCTCAACCTTCCAATGATTGGCTTTAAGGATTGAATCTATAGTGTGGACAAGAAACAAATCAGCCCCAGCCCCCACTTTGCTGGTGGTACAATAGTTTTGATTTTCCAAAAAAAGTGAAATTAATCAGCTTCAAGTCATACAAAAAAAAAACCTACAATATATGGCAAAATGGAATCTCTGGAACTGCTTTTACATTGGAAGGCATTTCTGGCATAAAACATTAGATTCAATTGCAGATTGAGCTACATGTAACACAAACTGACACATACAGAGAACTTACACTGTGTGAAGCCTGGTTGTTATTGAGATGATCTTGGCTGACGGTACTCAGTGCAACATCACTAGAAGATCCATTCGGATGGCAGTCCAGTGTCACATGATCACGACAGTGTGTATGACAGGTATACTTACAACCTGCAGAGATGAAATGAGGAGAAAAATACCATTAGATATCATAACATAATACAAAATAACGTAACATAACGTATACTTTCTCATATAAAATATATAATTTGAAGGATTATACAACCAAGTACACAACAAAATCTTTTAGAATACAAATACCTGTCGCTGGAGTCGTATCCTGGACTTTTATGTTCTTTTAGTTAGAAACCTAGGGGCTAAGTTTATCAATCTTTTTGTAGCCACTGACTTAGAGTACAAAAAGGTTATTCCACATACCTGCTTATGATCAACTATTAAAACTATTAGACAGATTAGAAAAATGCCATTCCGTTATTTAATCAATTTCAATATTTTTCATTATTCTGGTCAGGGTTGCACTGGTACCTGCTGCCATTTGGGGTCACTTGGATGTTTAAATATATTGTTTACGTCAATCTCGCCCTTACGCAAAAACAATATATTTCTCTGTTTATATATGGTCAATATATTAAATGATTTAGTGTTCTGATCTCCTGGTAAATTGAAAAGATTTAATAACGTTAATATTCCTCGTTGCTACACTAACTGATACAAACTAATAATTCACAGAAAAAATATATATTCATATTGAAAAATATATTCACAATATACAGAATAATATGTTGTATTAATTGCCACTTTTCATATATTGAGAAATATATTAAAATATATTCAAATGCATATCTTAATGTATGTAAATTATGTACAGTATGTATTGAATTGTATTGCTTTTGATCGAATATATCTATTTATTTATATTTTTTTCACAATATGCTTATATGTTAATGTAGTTTGAACAAAATGGACTTTATGGGCATTAATCAGAGCACACTTACAACAATAAAGTGTGTGCATAATTCTTTAACTGCATAAAGTTTAAATAATGTTTCAATAGAACAATTATAAGTATGAATATCATGATTTTTGTCTTCACTGCAATATTTACATTCATACATGGTCTATTCATATATTGCAATATATTCATACATATAAGCACTAGTTTCATATATATGGAAATATATTATAAAAATATAATTATATATTTTATAATATTATATTATATGAATATATTATTGTAATATTTTACAATATGTTGCCATACATTTTTTCTGTAAGTGCGGAATTATGATCTACATGTACCGTAGTTGAGTTTATCCCTAATGAACCGAGGAGAAAACTAGCTTAAGGACCTACAGTAACTCTGAATCAGGAAACTTTCACTATATGAACACTGGCTGTCATAACACAGTCGCCGTCTGCCTCAAACTTCATTACCCACAATACATCACTGCCTACAACAATGGTCACCAATGGGACTACAATTCCCAACACTGGACTACACCGCACGCTCACACTCACCTGAGTTCTTTTCATGCACATGCATCAGTTTTAATCAGTTACACTCTATTTAAACAGACTCTAGAGTGTTTATGATCCTGTTTTATGTATTAGATGCATATGCCTGCGCTGTTTTAAGTAAAGAAATGCTAATCTGCTATAACTATAACTATATGAATACTGCCCGGAATAACTAAAGAACCTATGTAACAAGCAAACAAAATTCAAATTTACATGACACATTCATGTATCTTAGCTTTACTGCAGGGATTCCTGTTTAAGTACCAGAAACCTAGAGCATGAACTCTATCGTTACCCCTCATCTTGGCCCCTGCTTTTTAAAGGGCAAATTTCTATTTAATATTGGTAATCAAATGTATACGTACAGTAAATAACACTGTTTATAAACTGTAAATCTGTAATGTGTTCTTTGTGGACCTACAGCTCAGGTAGTCGAGACAAATAACCCAAAGTGAAAGGGTGACAGTTTGCATAATATGCAAACACTGCAGAAAAAGCAATGCATACTTTCAGGCACTCCTATTTGACAAGCAAAAACAACAAATACTGTACAATTCGTACATCACCAGTAAAGAACAAACTTCTCAGGCAAAAGTAAAAAGATGTAGCATCTATATACAATTATTAGTAATAATTACAAGTACTATAATTTGTCAGTGTTATGCATGATTTGTTTACATTCATCCAGTCATGGAAACCTGACAATAACAAAATGAAAAAAAAAAAAAACGATCTCTTCGCAAATTGAATCTCCAGCTCTATAGAACAAAGTTGGTGCGTTTCCTTCCTGTCTTTTATTCTTACATGCCGGCATTAAGGCATAATGGTGGCAAAAACTAAGTATGCTACAGAAGGTGCTCTCTAATCCAGCCTGATGTAAGACTGGAAGGCAAGAAGAGGGTGTGGTACAGGGCATCCTCAGTGCGTGCTGGGAAACGTGATGCCCTGTACACCAGCCCTCTCGTGCGCTCTCCGCACAATCCACAATCATTCTCAAGCACAACACACAGCAATGCAAAGAGAAACAGAAATCAGTCATGACATGTCAGTCACCCCGTTATCACGACCTACCTGACGATTTGCGCCTGAACTGTGGGGTGATTTTGATAGAAAGTTTGCACAATGCTGCTCCCATTCCAGTCAAGCCTCATGAAGATGAGACCTCTGCTTTCTCTCTTTCCCATCCTCCATCCCTCCCTCCCTCCTTCTAGAACCACTTTGCTCTGAGCCTGTTTGATGAACCTTCATCAGACAGGGCCTTGTCAAATACACTACACCAAGATGCTATTAAGGCTGCACAATAAAATTCCAATCAATCCTTCAACTCTCTCGCGCTCACAGTTCACTTTCAAGCTACAGTATCTGTGATTTCTTCTTACTCTCTCATTCTGCCGTCCTCTCAGTCTGCCCTTTCTCGATGTGCTGAGTGAGGTAAGTTTGCCTATCAAATGGTGTCTCCCTAGTTAAGCTATGACGGACACGGCGAACAAAGGGTAAGGAGTGAGAATACACTTTCGTTAGCTAAAAGTGAATTAACTGAAGGAAATTAACCACCCATTTCATGCATTTAAAAATCTCAATCAAAAAGCATTTCCAGATTTTTAATAGTTACAGCTTGAAACTGAAATAGAATTATGTGTCATGAAACTACACAAAAAGGTGGATTAGACATAATTTTTTAAAACTTTTTTACAAAAAGAAAAGGTAAACTTTGATATTTTGTGCATTCTGGGATGCTTTTCTGTTTACCACATTTGTAAAGAGTGACTATTTAAGTTACTATATTCATCCTGGCAGCTCATATCAAGCTGACCTTTTCTCTCTGACCTCTCTTATCAATCGCACTCAAGCAGTTGTCACTCAATTGTCAGACTGTTGTGGGTAAAAACCCTAGGAAGTCAGCAGTCAAACAAAGCCTTCTGACAACAACAACCATGCCACGGTTAAAGTCACAGAGATAACATGTTTCCTTTTTTCTATTCTGGTTTCCTCCCACAGTCCAGACATGCAAGCTAGGCTAATGTCCCAAGTCTGGTGAAAGGAGTGGGGTTAAAAACGAAGGGTGCCGATACCTCCATATGTAAGAAAGCAAAAGATGATGGAAATCCATTGATCAGTGAAGAGCTACTGACACCAATGGAAGTAGTGTCCATTGTACTGGTAACATCCTATTGTGGAGATGTGTTTCTTTCACAGAGACTGGGAAAGTGGTGAGGGATAAAGATAAGATAAGATCCTAGAAGAAACCTGTTCCAGTATGTAAGAGGTAGCAAAAGCTTCTGCACCTTTGGGGTAGACGAGATGTCCTCTGGGAAATAAATTGATGTCCATGTAAATACAGCCAAACCTTTTATAATATTTAAATCCATGTAAGTATTTATTGGGACACATCAGAGTGACACAACATTCAATGATTCAAATGACTTTTTTTTTTACCTTTAATGTGGTTCTCTAACAAGCTACTCAGCACTATAGATCTTGCTTTTTAGACTTGGTTTCCTTGATTAGAGACTGCCAAATATACCTTGCATGGATTGCTTCTCTCCTGAACTGAACAGGCCCAATATAAGGTGTACATTAACAAAGAGCAATTATTAAGATATAATGGTCAAACATCTTATATCCCATGTGACCCCAAAAGGAGCTTGTTAGGTCTGGCCTGTGGAATGTGATGTGATGTCACCGTGATGTGGTCATGTACAGTATAAGGCCTCCATCCCTGTTGAATCTGTTTACCATTATATTTATTTTAAATTCAGGTACACTGCTGATTGTGGTTTAATGGAATGGATCCATTCTCTTATGCAAAGGTTGTTTGGTTTCTCCAGTATGGCCCTCTGAACATTCCTCTTCACTGGACTATATACACTATATGTGTTTTGGTATCAAACAGCACACGCAAACCTTTTCACTCAGTAAAAACTGAACAGTATGACAGATTATTGTGAAACTCAAGCTGCGATTACTATAGCTGATACCTGAGCTGGACTGGTGAAAGTTATTCTTTAAGCAGAACACGATTACTGACCAGTCACTGAGATCTGATGTCTTTGGTATGGGTTTACTACAACTTCCACTCTTGAACTAGTTGGAAGGTTATTGTGCAGCTCTGCTTCTTATTTCATAAAATAAAGGACAAAAATGATTTACACGGCGAGTACTGAATCATCAATCATCTGGACTTTATTATTCTTTTAGTAGCTTTATTTAAATTATATATTAATTGTTCAGTAAAAGATATAGGCTACCAGCTGCATGGATGCCACAACCAGGGGTTTCACGTAACAAAGTACAGCTACTCTTAGTTAAGTTTTTTTTGGTGTGTATTTGTACTTTACTTGAGGATTTTTGTGCTTTTTACTTCTATTCACCACATTTATACGTCTACATTACATTTTAAACAGAGACTCGTCCCTTTCCAGCTGATGAGCGCACAACAGTGCTAATCTAAGCAGAAGCTTTAACATCGTCACTCACAACATAGCATGACTCCATGTGGGAAGGACAGGAATTCCACCAGTCCAAGCATTCCAGATTTACAGAAACAACTGACAGGACATTATGAAAGTGCAGATCGGTTAACTCACCAAAGTGATGACGGTTATCTGGGCAACAGATCCCACCCAGTGTTTAACTGTGTAGACTACATGCATTATATGGGGTAGCAATGATAACAACTAGCTAGCCAAGCTACAGAAAGATGCTAACAATGCTACACACTATTTGTTTAATTACTGCCAATTTCTGACTCAATCAATCTCTACTAGACTTGCACATTAATTCCAACAGCATCAACTTCAATTGCTGTTTATCAGTAACTTGGTATGATAGTACCAACCTGGTAACTTGGTATGATAGAACAAGTAGGCTTGTTCGAGTACTTTTGAACTTAAAGTACATTTTCGAGCATGTACTGTAGTATAGCATGTACTTAGTACGTCAACTTGAGTTGTAGTAAAGCATATTTTAAGGCAAGTACTCATACCTTTAACTTAGCATCGTTTGTGTCCTTCTGCCACCTCTGACCAAAACCAATAATCTGTGCACCCATTCACTTGCTTTTCATATGCTAAGGTTATTTATTAGTATAAAAAAAACATGCTTTAATTAAGCTAAAATGCATTTTATATGGTGACAAATTTAACTTTCTAACTTGAATAAATTCATAGAAAACAATTCTCTTTCTTCGTTCTAACCCTGTCCCTAAGCTCTTATGCAAATCTTTTATGCAAAATGTGAAACTTTGTTAAAAACAAGGCCTAACGTCCACTGGTACATAGTCAAGATCCTGTGACTTTTAAGTACATGAATACATTGAGTCACTGTGGCCTTTAAATACTTGAGTCTCAACTTGTGGTTTTAACTTTAGATTCTAAGACAAAAAAAAAACATTTTATACACTTTTTTTTACAGACACACAAGATACTTTACCTTTATTAAAAAAATCTTTAGTCAGGTATTTTTTACATGTTGCATCAGTGGTGAAGTTATCATGTATTGTACTAGAAGGGTCAAGTTTTGTATTTGCTTTAAGATTTTCCTTATCTGTGCAACTCAATCCATCCCTGGCATACAGGTGGCAGCATCCTGGATGTGCTGGATTGCTTATGACCATGTTTACCATTTACAACTTTACATGTTTATACTCGTTCAACTTGGATCTTGGATCAACTTTTATTTGGATCAGTTATTTTAGTTTAAACTACTTTAGTTTAAATCAATTACATATTGATCCCGTACATAATAATACATGGCTACGTGAAAAAAATAATTGGGACATTGGTAGGATTCAACTGTAAAGTTTCATGGTCTCATTTTTATATGCTTTTATTAATATTTTTTAACTACACTCTTAATAAATGGATATATAGCACGCTTAAAGTAGCTTATCAAAGATGTTTCATTTTCAAAAACTGAATGCCAAAAACAGGCTTTTAACAAGTGCATCTAAAGGAATGTTTAAGTGGCTCAAACATGCAGTGTATGACATCAGCTGACATCACATTGCGATGACTGGGTAAAAGGTACTGTGTGTTGATTCAAGAAGAATGTACATCTGTACATCTCAATCTCTCTTTCCTTGAACAGGTGCACTAGTGTGTGTGTGTGGGTGGGTGGGTGTGTGTGTGGTTGTGTGCGTAAGACCTTGCCCTGGGGCACACCTGCTACTTTTCCACTTAATACTATATATTTTTTTATCACATACCATGCTGTCATAAAGAATTTCTAGGGTAATTAACTAGAACTTGTGAAGGTCCATTTACATAAAATCCCTTTCTTACAAAGATAAGCAACTGACATTACAGAATAGCTTTAAATGCCTAATCATTAATAATTAGTTTATAGCTATAAACATGAAATCTTGGTATTTTCACTAAATCTAAAAACAAATGTTCTGTTTTTAAATTAATACTTCTTTGTTCAATGTCATTTTATGAAAAAAGGCATTCATGTCTCTAACCTCTGTGAATGGAGCAGTACGGTGGCTTAGTGGTCAGCACTATCGCCATGCACCACTAGGGTCAGGGTTCTATTCCCACCTCGGGGTCTGTGTGCATGGAGTTTGCATGTTTTCCTCGGGCTTGAGGAGTTTCCTTCAGGTACTCTAATCTCCTCCCACAGTCCAAAGATGTGCAGGTTAGACTAACTGGCACTCGCAAATTACCCACAGTGTGTGAATGACAATCGGCCAACGAGCTGGCAGCCCAACCCATTAAGTAACTGCCACGGAAATGAAGGATATATCTCCAGGGTGGGGAGACCAAAAAAAACTTGTACTGTAATTACTCGCTGGTTTAATGAGCTGGTTTGGGTAAATGAATTCCATTAAATCATGTATGTGTTTTTGACTAAACGATCAGTAGTTTTCGAAACATGAAAACTAGATCCCGTTTTTTTTTCCGCATTTTGACAGACATGTTCTTATACCACATTCAATGAACTTTATTTTCACTATTACAGACATGATGCCAATATAAGCTGGTCCATTCAGGAACGGAGAGTCTTATATCCTCATCCCGTTCCCTTGTTCCAGGACAACCCCGGAGTGAGGAATTCCACATGCTTCAGACGACATTCCTCTCGGCTCCTGGCAGACTCGGCTTCTAATAGACTGCTGAAACAACACTAAACTGCTAAACAAAGGGCAGGTCGTTCAGCTGCCCATCAACTCCTCACTGATCTTCAATCTCTATTCAGTTACAGATCAGCCATTGAGGATGTTCTCAGGGTTGGAAATGTATATGGCAAGCTACTGTGAGCCCATTCACACAAGGAAGTCAGACACATTCCACCATTTAAGCTTTCCTTACTAACCTTTCCCTCCGGAACTGAGAAACAGTTGTTCTGAAATGTGTTGTTTATGTGCCGGTCATGTACTGGAATTAATTGTACACCAAGGAACAAATCAGATATTCTGCCAAAGCTATAAAAAAAAAGACACTGACACGCATGGGCAAAATATATTTTGATCTTTCAATACAACGTGCAGCATGTAACTGACTGGATCCTAACCAACATTTTAACCACGTTAGAATGATGAAAAAGTTTTTTTCGCCATCCATGTTGGTAAACATGGTGCATCAACAGGACCTGAAATCACTTGAACACAACCTGTCATCCTGTCCTCCTCCTCATCATCATCAGTAACCGCTCTATCCTCTTCAGGGGAGCACTGGACCAAATTATATGAGCTTGACTTTTTCTTGACTCTAAGCTCCATCTCTATACACCACAGAAAACTGGTACTAACCTTCAAAGATAGTGGTAAATTATCATGTTTGCAGAAGGAATGTGGTCAGAAAAGAAAATGAATGAAGGGTATCAGAGATCGCTTACATTCTTGGTGAATTTAAATTCATAAAATATTGGCAGTAGAAACCATATCATGCTCAATGTGAAAGCAACAAGATTGGAACTAAGCAGATGTATGTCTATAAAAATACACTTGTAAGTAAAGCAAACTGAAAAAATAAGTTTCACGTTGGACTCGTAAAGAAGCAATGTGGTCTGATCAGTCTAAATTGACACTTCATTCAAGAGCAAGGGCACTCTAGGTTAAGAGGGGAAGTATAAGAAGCAATAACACTTATAATGAATACAAGTTTATACAAGTTTATACAACACAATAAATACAAGTTTTTATAATTCTAACATACTGAGGACAAACCACTAAGCCACTGTGATATGAGCCATATAAAACACTCTCCAGTGTTTCAGCACACTAAATCACATAGTGTTGCATTTTAAAAAAGGAATCTCACCAATACATTGTCTCTCAATTTAAACCGAATTCTAATTCTATTTTCACAATCGATGTCTCCAACCAATCACAACTCCCACCAGTCAACTCATGTACAGCAACAGACACCCGCATAGAGATACCGCATGGTACCGAACTCACCAGAAAGCTTCCACAGAAGGCTGAGCTCTAAGCGTCCTGAGCGGCGCATCACTTTAGAGAAAGAGTAGAAGAAGACGGTTATTTTCCTTAGCGTCCTGCTAAAATCCCTCCTCAGGGCCATGACTTACCCAGCAGCACACCATAAACCCTATGCAGAAATCCAATCATATCTGTGTCTCCCATGCATATGATAAGCCAGTGCTTTGGCCATAGTGAATTGTCTTTCACTCTCTCTTTTTCCTCTGCCCCTCTGTATACCGCCTCCTTTCAGATAGTCCCCTGCTCATGTGTATGTGTGTGTCTGTGGCCCCATGGTTTTATAATGTGGTCAGTCAGCTGGTCAGGGGGCAGTCCATTCTTATTCATCATTATGTTGTCATAGGGCAGTGTGTCTACTCTAGACACACTGCCACTGCTGCTACACAAACAAGCAGATGGATATTAGTGGAGCCAACAGGTGGGTGTCAAATGGCAAGACACAATGCAGACAAGCCAGCAATGGCTATTCATGCTGTTCATGATTCTATTTTTTTTCTTGTCGAGCGCGTGCCATTATTATAATACACGTAGGTATGAACGCCCTGCCATTATGGACACACTTTTTTAAGCCTTTTAATACCGCAAAAGGAAGACACAAATGAAACCTTAAACACCTACCATAACACAAATCAGAGCTTTATATACCTAAAAACCTGCCATAAACCTTTTACAGTACATAAACGTTGACATAAACATATATAGTCATATGGTGACGTTTCTATGAGGAGATGTACAGTACAGACCAAAAGTTTGGACACACCTTCTCATTCAAAGAGTTTTCTTTATTGTGTCCTTTAGCCCAAAAAGTCTCTTCTGCTTGTTGCCTGTCCTTAGCAGTGGTTTCCTAGCAGATATTCTACCATGAAGGCCTGATTCACACAGTCTCCTCTTAACAGTTGTTCTAGAGACGTGTCTGCTGCTAGAACTCTGTGTGGCATCGAACTGCTCTCTGATCTGAGCTGCTGTTAACCTGCGATTTCTGAGGCTGGTGACTGGGATGAACTTATCCTCCGCAGCAGAGGCGACTCTTGCGCTTCCTTTCCTGGGTCGGTCCGCATGTGAGCCAGTTTCTTTGTAGCGCTTGATGGTTTTTGTGACTGCACTTGGGGACACTTTCAAAGTTTTCCCAATTTTTCGGACTGACTGGCCTTCATTTCTTATAGTAATGATGGCCACTCGTTTTTTTCTTCACTTAGCTGCTTTTTTCTTGACATAATACAAATTCAAACTCTTTGAATGAGAAGGTGTGTCCAAACTTTTGGTCTGTACTGTACATTTAGCAATTTTTGGAAGGATTCTCCAGTGTCAGCGCTTTGAAACAGTCAGAGAAGTTTTTCTACACCAGAAATGTACGTTTTTTGCAAATTGCAGTGTTAATACTCAGTATAGACAGCTTTAAGGTTTCTCAGTAACATATGCCACATTTTTTTATACTGTATAATACAGAGATAAAAGAGAAGAAACAACTGTTATTAAGCTGTCATACGGTAAGTGAGAATAGGAAGAAACTTGCTTTGCACAACATTAAACATAACCAAAAAGATTAAAACATACAATATTACCTAAGGCCTTTGCTTACTTCATTTTTGTCAAATTGTCATGTTTTGGGAATTGTTCTTATGCATAAAAATATTATTACTGAAACATTCAGAAAGATTGGTGAACAATAAACATGTACAGTACTAAAGTACATCATAAGTAGTAACTAAATAATATAGTGTATGGAAAACAACAAGTATCCATAGGCTAGCAGTTCTGTGGGAGGAGATACCTTCTTGATGAGGGTATGATGTCCAGCCTATTAGTTACACTCCTGTAAATAACCACTTTTCATGACGTTGACGAGCTTATACAGTAGCTTTAAAACATATAGTTGCAGCAGCAGAAGACCTTATTGGTTTCTATACACTAGACTGCAGAACTGCAAGTGATCATTTTCCCTTTTCTGATGTCCCATGCTTGAGGACATAAACTGAAGCTTCTGACCTGTATCTACATGGTTTACTGTAGGGGGTATACTGTATATGTGCCATTAAAGTCTGTTTTTAATCTTTTTCTTGCTATTCTTGCTATAGAGTGCCAATCCAGCACAGGGCACAAGCACACACTATCATACACTACAGGGCTTTTGGAAATGCCTACTGTGCCAAGTATAAGGAGAGCAAAATTTGGCAGTTATTCTGCAAGATTAGCCGATAATTAGTGCACAGCTCTACTACACATCATTACTTACTGTACATGCATTGGTGATGCATAGGTGTTACCTTTCCAAGAATGTGCCTATAAGTTAAAAACATTTTCCTAAAACCTATAGAATGTCACCAAACAAGTAGAAGTATCAGCAAATTATATAACACTGCAATGCAAAACCTATCAAATCAAAACAGGAAAAATTAAAACAAGTGCCTACTGTATGTGTGGCAGCCTGGGAAAACCTGTTTGACATCTTCTCCTGAACACATTTCTGAAAACAATTGTTTCCTTTTTGCATATCTCACAACTACATATAAACTCTATAGCCGTTATATGTAGAATATGTAGGACCTTCAAAAGTGAAAAGAAAAAAGTGAAAATATCATTTATAGAGTCCACCCTGAATGAAATGCAGCACAAGAGCATCACAGACATTCAGACAAGTGCTAGCTGACTATGAACTTAATGACTATGAACATTATGCATAGGTCCATTTAGTCACTATTGAACAAGCTAGCAAGCTTTTAGACTGCATTAAAAAGATCGCTTTTGTCAAAGTGGCTCCTTACACAATATTATAGAAATGTCTAAAAAAAAATTATACATTCTTTTTATTAAATATATTTCTGGTTTCTTTCATTTTCAATTCAAAATATCTCAAAGGACTCAAATTTGGCAAAAACGTCAATTTTCTGGAGGTTTTTTTTTTTTTTTTTTTGGTTTGTTTGTCCACTATTTTCAAGGACAGGTTATACAACAGGTTTTGCTGGATCGCCAAAGCTTATTTACACATATAAATGGCTCCAAGATCAGAAAAGTTGCCTTAAAAATGTGTCCAGGCCACGATTACATGCGATATATGATTTAAAAAATATTTTTTTTAAAGATGGGCGGCGTACAGTGGGGCTATTATCCTAATTATTCAATCGGCTTATTTGACTGCCTGAGTCAGGTGTCATGTTAAGAAGGTGGGAAAAGAAGCTTCAGTAAAAGTCACCTTTGTCCAAGTGTTACATTCGAGTGAACGTATCGCACACTACCTGTGAATGAACAACTACACTACTTAAAGGAGCACAAAATCTACAGCCTGGAGACGGCCTTTTGGTGACAGAATGGGAAGTCAGGCAAGAATGCAAATGGACAGGTTTCCATCCGGACACTGAAGGGGAATAAATCATGTTAGCCATATGATAGGAATCTGTACGAACGTGACCTTTCAGGTGAACTTCCTACCAGGCAACTGAAGCTGGACAAGTCAACTAAGCACCGGGTATTTTATACAACGTTCAAACCCTAAACTTATTAAAACCACTCAGGACTGGACGGCTGAAAAGGTCAAGTGTTTGCCTTAACTTCAGTTTAGACAAAGCTTTGTGAACTTTATACACTATTTGTTTAGTTCCACCAGACAGACTCAAGGCTCAAGACTGTGTGAGACTAAATGATCGTATTATTAAATGAAGATTTGAAGACCATGCCTTAGACCATGAAAACCATACCTATTCCTTTAAAATGCAGAGATTCTTAAGATCGTTGGCAGACAGTGACGGAATATAGAGGTTTACTACAGTACAAACCAGTCTGTCAACATACCGGTAGGTGTGTGTGTGTGTGTGTGTGTGTGCATATATCCCGTGCACACCTGTCACCTACTGTATGCCTTGTTTTTCGGATCTGGGACACGCTCTGTAATAAAGCAAATCAATTTTCTCAAATTTATTCTCAGCCATACTTACATAGTGCTGGAAGACCCATCCAAAGGTGTACTCGATCTTGATTTCTTCAACTTGAGAATATTTAACAAGATAATTATTTTATCCCTGGAAGATTTGGTGTGGGATATGATTCATTTGCATTTAGGGAAAAGAAGAAATGAATGGTCTTTGGAAGGTACGTCTTATTATATCTGTGACCAGGGATCACAGACTCTTATTGGATTGAAGTTTCTTCAATCCAAGCACACTTTGATCCAGATCATGAAATCCAGAACTAGATCAGGTGCTCTGGAATGTTATAGTGTTGTATCCCCTAAATGATAAATGTAGAATGGATAGAAACTGTAGCCTCGAGCTGCCACTCACCTCTGCACATCAGGCCCCCCTGGAAGATGATGGCAAAGCAGACATCGCACCATCCTTCCGAAGTCTCCTCTCTGAACTCATGTCCCTCTCCTCTCTTGCCCTGCGCCCCGAATATGCTCCTCACATCCGGGGGTTTGTAGCCCTTCTTCCTGGCGCGCGGAGCCGCTCCTCCGTCGTCTGCGCATCTGAGCAGGTCGTTCGGGGCTTCTCTGAGCTTCTTCTCGGAGTGCGGATCCCGCGGGGCCGGAGCTTTCTTCGCTCCTCTCGCCTTGCGCATTTCGGCTTCTCCTTCTGCGAGAGCGCGCGTGCGCACGTCAGGTAAAGTAGCGCGCGAGGTGAGAGGCGAGGAGCGAAGGCGCGCGCCCCAGCCACGCCCTCACACCTCAACACAAATCTAACATCATTTAACCATCAAATAAAGCATTTAATACTAAATTATAAAGAAATTCATCCATATTCTGTACAATCATGCATCAAAGGTGCGAAATAAAACGAATTCTTGTCTTTAAAAGTATAATTGTCTGAGGTGATTTAGTTTGGTTTCCTAGTGAACGAGTATTACGCCTATTGATGATTCACTGCTAATACATCAGCGTCAGTGAAGGAATTTTTTTCAGCTTTAATCACAAAATAATTGCTTATAGGAACACCTGTACTCCTGTTCATGCTTGTGCTTATCCAATGAGCCAGTCATCTGAATAAGTTTAGTGATGAAGGCATTGGACTACTGATAGGAAGGTCTCAGGTTTAAACCTCACCACCACCACTGTAGGGCCCTTGAGCAAGGCCATTAAGCCGCAAATGATCAGATGTGCAATGAGATAAAAATGTTGGTCGCTTTGTATATGTAAAATTAGTGGTTAGCACTGTCCTCTTGCACCTCCACGGTCCAGGTTTGATTCCCGCCACAGGGTCTGTGTGTATGGAGTTTGCATGTTCCTGTGCTAGGTGGGCTTCCTCCAGGTACTTCGGTTTCCTCGCACAGTCCAAACACATGCAAATTAGGCTAATTGGCATTCCCAAATTGCCTGTAGTGTGTGAATGCGAGCGTGTTCTATCATGGTCATAAAAATGGGAATAAATACAATGGTCACCATTGGCCTCAGAGGTCCCTATATGGATGGATGGAAATAGAAATGCATAAAACAATGCAAATATAAGTCAAGAGCTTCAGCTGATGTTCACATCAAACATCAGGTTGGGAAAAGGTGTGATTTTATTGACTTGGCACTAGCACTTGCAATAGATGGTCTACAATATTAGATAACCAAGAACAGCCAAGAACATCTGCTTTAAGGTTTGACAGAGCATTCTGCTTCTACTGTATGTGACTGGCTGATTGCAAAATTACCTTGAATTAGCAAGTGTAAAGGAGTTACTTATAAAGTGAAAAGTGCTTTCTGGAACTTATGAATCATTGGCTACATTAAAAGGTAGACAAAAGGAACACACCCCTTGTACTTGCAAGAAAAAAATGTCTATAGTAACTCCCAATAATACATCATACAAATATGTAGATACAGTATTTATGCTTTAAAAAGTAATAAATAAAAGTTAAAAAGTAAATAAGTTTAGACAAATTATTCCTGCTCACATAAAATAGTATTTTTTAGATAGATAGATAGATAGATAGATAGATAGATAGATAGATAGATAGATAGATAGAGTGCTGTGAAAAAGTTTTTCCAGATGTTTTTATTTAGTTATTTTTTGCATATTTGTCACATTTTGTCCAAACCTGCTTGGCCTAATAACATGCTATGCCACCCTTTGCGGCAATAACTGCAATCCAGCATTTACGATAACTAGCAATGAGTCTTTCACGGCACTGTAGAGGAATTTTGGCCCACTCTTCTTTGCAGAATTATTTTAATTCAGCCACTTTAGAGGGTTTTCGAACATAAAACGGGTTTAAGGACATGCCACAGACTTTCAATCAGATTCAAGTTCAGACGTTGACTAGGCCATTCCAAAAACTTTTTCCTGGTAGAGTGCAGAATTTATGGTTTTCATTGTCATGGTCATGGCAAGTTGACCAGGTCCTGAAGCCTCAGACCATCACACTACCAGAACCATGTTTGACTGTTGGTATGATGTTCTTTTTATGAAATGCTGTTACTTTTACACCAGATGTAACGGGACACACACCTTCCAAAACTTTTGTCTCTACAGTTCAAAAATGTGGTTTATCCCTGTTCATTAATAATTTTGCCAGAGGGCTGTACAAAAATGCACTTTGTATTTACTTGGGTTATCCTTGTGTAATATAAAAATTTGCTAGATTATCTCAATAATTTAAGTATGACAATATGAATAAAAAATAAATACATAGCACATTTCCCCGTACTGTAGAGAGCAACGTCATTTTCTTTAGTGATCTCCTTTAATTTATTGAATCACATACAAGTAGTCCCCGATGTACCAACGAGTTCTGCTCTGGGAGCATGTTAGTTGTATACAACGTAAGTTGTATTTTTTCTTAAGTCTCCATCGAAAAAGTGACCTTAATACGCCTTTGACACGAATATACAATGTAAAGCATACCAATCCACTTGACTAAATCTGTTCTTTCCTACACTGCCATCATGTGGCCAAAACCAGTAACTGCGCCTAAGGAATGTCACAAATGTCAAATGTAATCGTGTTGTTTCTGCGCCTTTAAATCACGAGGGGAATCCCGGATGCCTTTTTACCTCAGAGCTGTTTTCCACTATATTGGACTGTAAAATGTTTGGTTGAGGATTTTGCAAAGTTAGCATTATTCACCATCAGGACAGCTTTACAGAACAGACATTTGCTATCATTGGGACTGTATGTTGGATATCACAACATTGTTCCAAATCTTCTTTCTGGAGTACCCATTTTTACGAAGATTTTCTGAAACAAACGATCACAATAGACACTAGTTTGGTACAATAGTTAGACACTTTATTATCTTGAAATAATGTGATGGAGAAAAGATTCAGGTGTACTGGACAGATTTATTTGAATAAAATTGAGTTTGCCATGCTCTTTTCTTTAAAGAAATATATTGCACATTATATAATACATATAAAATACATTTATTTTTAAAAGATGTTATTGTTGTGAATAGAAGATATAGAATTTCACCAAAATATGAATACAAAATCACCTTAATAATCATGCATATAAAATTACTCTGTATCTAGTATCACATAGTATTATCAACATTTTTTTAAACAAAAGAACACAAGCATTTAATATATAATAATAAAAAAACATGCATAATTTTTTAGCAGCTTTACAAAATATTTTTTTTAATTAAACATTTATTATTCAAGTCACTTGGATCCTGAGAAGAAATAAATCTCAAAAAGTCTTTGAAAGAAAAAAAAAATTCTCTAGCCTTAGTGAACCTCCTCCTCTGCATCACTGTCTGTGCCAAAAACTTTTTCCTGAAAGGAGAAAACAACAAAATGGAAAAAATATGTAATATTAGAAAATATTAGAATCTTACAAAACAAAAAGAGGCAAAGCATGAGTGTGGTTGGCTTGGTAGCAAGCTGTGGTGCACTTACGTAGCCGCCTTGTTGGATGACCCAGGGGCTCAAATAGTCATGCAAATATTTAGCACCGAAGCCCAGCACTCGGTTCATGGGGAGACAGTCCATGGCGTTTAGGCGGCTGGTCAGCTCACAGGTGAGCGCAATCTCTGCCTGCTTTGAGCTCTGTGCAGCAGGAAGCTCCTCTGGACTCAGTCTCTTTATAAAGCTCTGAGTCAGTCTTGTAAAGAAGCAGTATGACAAAGAGTCCTGTAGCTGTTTCTTAAGCACATGGTTGTTTTCAATCTGTGGATAGATGGTAATCGGTTAGTTACTTCAATATCCAGAATTACACAGTGATCTTTATCCCCCTTAATATAACTTTCTCTCAGATAATACAGAGCCTAACAGCCTAAGCAAAATCAGCTCTGAGAATAAGATTTGTTTATGGGGCCACCTTGTGGACTATAGATGCATAAGGCTAGTCTCTGTGTTTAATTCGATGCACTGGATTAATTGGAGTTTAACAAAAATCTTAAATTAACCTTTTACTAATTACAGCCATTTTTACACAGTCCCCCCCCCCCCTTTTTTTTTAATATATATTATTATATATACACTGCCTCCATCAGCTTTGACAGAAGATGCTTCCTGCTACTTCTTCACTTAAAATAAAAAGCAGATTAACTTGGACTGGAGAGGATTATTATTACATCTTTACATAAAATCTACATTCATGAAAGTGTCTCTTAATTGTAGACTTTGATGATACATCTACCTCCTCCAGAGTGTTCAAGATTAATGACGAGATTTTTCTTAAAGGAAATAAATTGTCATTTGTAGCCTTCAAAGCCTTTTGATTGGTTGTCATGTACAGAGGCAAAAGCTGCCCATATATTTATGGACTCAAATTTTTATATCCAAGTCTCATTATTACTCCAATAACTATCCTATTACTGTGGTAAGAAAACACAAGTGAACTATTTGTAGTTTCCTGCTTTTCTACATGAATTGGTCATGAAATGTGATCTGGTTTTCAACAAAGTGTCAGATATAAACCAAAACAATACTTCTAAGCTGATAAAACACAAACACTAATGATCTGTCTTTATTGAACACACCCATGAAACATACAAGGTGATTGTGGAAAAAGTAAGTGGGCTCCTGATATAACCAACCACCAAGTGGAGCCACGTATTAGTAATACTGAAGTCCAATCAATAAAAAGGGAATGAAGGGAAGGGTTAACAGATTAAGTTAAGATATTCATCAATCCACAGATACACAAACTGTCTATAAATGCGATGGCTGCTATCCTTAAGTCTTTAGAAGGAGAACATCTCTTCATGTGTCGACCATATGTAAAACATTGAACAGGCATGGTATCTATGGGCTACTCTATAAAATAAAAACATCTAATGTTTGCCAAAGCCCACCTTGACACTCCATACCATTACTGGGAAAATCTTATAGACTGATGAAACAATGATAGAACTGTTTGGGAAACTTCTCCTGAACCTACGGAGAAGCTGGGTGATGCAGCAGGGAAACACTAAAGTAAATCTACTACAGAACGGCTTCAGCAACACAAAATCTGCCTTTTGTAGTGGCCCAGTCAGAACCCATCAAACCCATAAATTCTCCCTGAACATTGTGCAGGTCTAATCCAGAGTTACCCCAAAAATTAAAACACTGTTTCACTTATGTCTTCACCATAACACTACATGTTTAATAGGTGTAGGGTTAGGCTGTCCCAGAGAAGTTAGTGTACAACCCTTCAAAGGGCACAATCACACAATCGCACACTACAAGCAATTTGGAACAACCAATCAATCTAGACCACATGTCTTCACCCTTAATCTTAAACTTGACAGTCATTTAAAATTCCCGAGCACATCAGTGAAAGGAAAGTTTGTGACTTACTTCCTCGTTAAGTTTATCTCCATGTGCCCGAAGCAGTTCCACAATTCTCTCCACAACATCTGCAGACACAAGATAAGAATTAGACACTGCCAAGACATACAGTTATTTGTACCAAGCCTAGCTCAAGCTAGAAATACCCACCGTCACTATCAGTTTCTATATCCGTAGGTTCGAAGTGAACATGATCTGTGATGTGGGTCAATTTGTTAACAATTCGTTCCACTTTTTCCTGTTCTGGACCTGCTGAAGTAAAGAGCAACAAGCCATTGTTTAGCGAGTCATGTTTAGGCCCAGTGTGTCAGTTAAAATGTTTCATCACTTCGTGATCTAAAAAAGTAGTTTTTTCAGAATTTTATATTCTGCATCCTGACACCCACATGAATCTGCAGCTGCCGGCAATCTAGTCACAGGACCATCATCTTCCTTCACTGGCCGGATGCAGCTCAAGATCCTTAACAACTTATGCTTGTGTTTCTTCGGTTTACGGTGGTCCCGAGGTCGCGTAGGCGAAGCAACAGTCACCTCTCCTACACCATTGCTCTGTGGAGGGTGACTGGTTTTGGTGTTTTTCTTCTGTGTGTACCTCAGAAGGAGTTTATACTCCAAACTGTCTATCGGAAACATCTTTGCAAGGATTTCCACCTGGTCTCTGGTACAGAAAAAGACAAGGATTTGAAAAATAAATAGATATTTTATATATAAAAGCTGTATAAGCTACTGTACATACACATTTGATTTGATATTATTTGTGTTCATGTTATAAAATCATTCAATCATTTGCAACTTATTTCCAGAGTTAAAGTTTGGAGTTGTTTAGCAGCTTACTAACAAACACTGACTGGAAATACAAACAACTATATATTACTATTATATACCTTTATATACTTCTTTTACTTTTATATATAAACTATTATATACTTCTATCACTATTCTTATCTAAGAAATACTCCAGAGCTGTGAGTGGTGAGCAATCCGACATTCGTTTTTTTATTTTTATTATTATTATTCTCCTAAACAATACGACACCACAGTTCTGGGTTTTCCCGTATATACAACAAACCACAGGGAATTTTAAAGAAACACTGAGAATTTTTTTTCTGTTTCACAAACACACATACAAAAACAAACATGAAGACTCCAGAGCTCAGTAGGCTTCTTTGTATCTTCAGTCGGGTGACCTAAACATTAGTCAGCAAACTCTAGTGAATTTTATCCGCTGTGTGTCAGATTTAATACCACACCCCTCATGAGCTGACCTGCAAAGAGGCAGGCAGGAACAAGTAAAAGAGAAATTTATCAGAATTGTGACAAGCTGTGATATCATGAAAATCCCCTCTTTTGTGCATTTGGTGATTTAGCTAGCTGTATTTCTTGTATAGAATACCTGGTTATTGATATTCTTGATTTGTCATTTGTCCAAAAACTAGATAGGATTTTACACCAGGCGACACTATTACTAAGCATTTTCCAGCTGTGTGCTCTAGAGGTTGGGTGTGAGTGAGCATGTACTGTACATCTTACAGTTCTGCATTTATCAAATTAGTTTATTTATACACTAAATATTTTAAAAACCCTAAAATCATAATAATAGAATATTAACTTTCGTATATAAAACTTTTTGGCTGCTAGTTCAATTGAGTTGTGAGCGTGTGTTAGCACATGAAAATGAAAGTGGAAAAAACGTCTAATATTCTTTACATTTATGCAACTTTTCTAGAAGAATAATGGCTGCCTTACTTTGCATTATCATGTACTGGTTAATAAATCTATTGACGCTAACTTCAGATCACTTTCTGGCAGGATATCTCAGCTCTAGTAGGAGTGGTGTATTGGAATTGTAAAGACGAAACTAAATTAAATTCCCTTATACATTCAATGAAAATGTTTACATAATCCCCGTGTGTTTGTGTGAGAGTGAAAACTCCCCATGACTCCAGATTTGAGCTCTTAGCGCTTAACTCTCCCTTCCTTGCGTTATTAAGACAACAGCGGTCCATGCCCGGGCATGTCCTGTCTCAAACTCGGTCTGTGTGCGACCTTTAACCTGGAAATAAATCCCTGACTCAGTCTCACTTACAACCTAAAACTTACTCAAAATTTTCGAAAAATATTTTAAAAGGTATTCAAAATAAATATCTGCAACATCTAAATAAATAAGTATGTGAGTAAACAAGTAAGTAAGTAAATATATAATAATTGACTTGACACGTCACTTCCGTAGTAAGCAACCAACCGGACAAACGCCTACTCTGTAATATTGTTCGTGTATATATTATACACATATACATTATATGTACAAAAACTAATTTTAAAATAACTATATACTGTTGTAGAGTTTATAAAGACAACTACTCATTGTGACAGTCCATGTTTCTTCTAACAATGTACAAGGAGGCTACAAAAGTTAAAGACAGACATATGTCTTAAAAAAGAATTAATAAACACTTACAAAGTTTGTTCCTGTGTCCTGTTCGCCATTTCGCCCCCAGTATCACTTCAAAACAAGTTTCAATTGAGCTCCAGGTTTATTTTAACGCCTCGTGGGCGGGACTGTAACGTCACGGATCAGCTGACGCCTGGGTTTTTTATTCTTGTTCTTCTTCTTTTAAACGTATTCGAGGAAATCGCTATAAGAAAAAAAATATTCGAGTACATATTTATATTTTTGGGCTAAATATTACTTATTTCAGCCATATTTATGTTTGTTTCTTCACACACACACACACACACACACACACACACACACACACACACAGGTGGGAATAGAACCCGGACCCCGGGCTAACCACTAAGCCAACTTGTCACTGTCATAGAAATCTAACTGACATTATTTAGATTGGATTCGATTAAATTAAAATTTATCGTGCAGTACAAAGCCAGTTAAATGCAGTACTACTTATAGTATACTTTATAGTACTACATGTTGGGTGTTTGGGTTAATTACTGTATTTCAATGACCAGTCAAATAGGCTAATCACTGTAAAAACTCAATAAATAAAATATTACCGTAATTACCGTAAATATTATAACTATTACCGTATGGCTACGGTTCTTAGAGGCCTGTCAGGAAGTCAAACTAAGAACTACTGATCTTTTATTATTATTATTATTATTATTATTATTATTATTATTATTATTATTATTTATAACTAGTTATTATTATTATTATTATAATAATAATAACTATTATTATTATTATTATTATTATTATTATTATTTATAACTAGTTATTATTATTATTATTGCTAGTTTATATCTTATTACTGTAGGTCTCAGAGAGCTACCAGCTCTTAACCATATCTGCTCCAGACCGTATGCTGACGCCAGAAGAAACAGAAAGAATTTCAATGTGCTGTAAAGTTTTTTCACTGTGCTGTAAAGTATATTTGACAGCTTCACTAACTAAAAAGCTAATTGTTTTTTCATGTTTTAAACTGTTGTAACAATAATAACTGAATAATAAAGTTCACTGATGTGAGATAAACTTGATTTATTTTGTTTTCTTAACCAATCATCAAACAATAAACAATATTTATGTGATGATTTCTCTGGAAACGTATAAACATTTCATGTGCTTTCAACCTTCGTTCGTTGATGACAAATATTTCAACATTTGAGAAAGACACAAGTTCTAACACATGATCATTAGTCATCAGCTTCCAATAATACATAGTGATGAGCCTAAAATACACAAATAAGAATTTATAAATATACATCATTCAAGTATTCCCATATTTTAGACATAAAAAAAACTTAAAATAATCAAGCAAGTACTCTTGATAAGTAATGTTAAAAAAAAAAACAGAAATAATGCAATATTATAACCCCATAATTGAACAGAAATATCCTGGTAACAAAATCTCATGCACAATAAAATCACAAATAATACAAAATAACACAGCAGATCAGTAATATATAAACCACTCTCACAGCAGGTGGAACACATTTCCATCATGGCCATTTCATGCAAATGCCTTAGTTATTTTTTTAGCATTGTTTGTAATGCAGCAGGATATAGCCACTATTATTTTTTGCAACCAAACATCAAAAGCTACTGTTCCATGTTTTCTGATCAGAGGATGCACACATGCTGCGTTTGTCTGACTGAACCTCACTGCTCTTGCTTTTGCCAATTTGCCACAATTTGAAACATGAAGGTTGGTGTGCTAGGAAAATGAACTGGAAAAGGTTGTAGGGACTGACAAAGCCAGATAAATCCTTTACCATCATGAAAAATAAATGTTCCATCACTTGGCTTGTAGGTGCCTTAGACGACTATTCCTCTGTTAACATTAATGTAATGTAAAAATAAAGAGATTAATGCACAAATGTCATTCATTCATATTGCATTGAATATGGCTCAGATTATGATCTTTTGTTTCTTAAGATAAATAGTTCACTGTCACAATCACTGTCACTGCAGGCAAAACAAAAATAACAGATGTCTGAGTATAGTTTAACACTATGTACTGTATGTACACAGATAATGCTATGACTTTCTGCAATCTTCAATTGTTCTGATATGGAAAACATTTGGACATGAAGCACCCACTTCATGTCCAAGTGGGAACACAATGACATTTCTAGTATAAGAGGCACATAATGTCAACTCCAAGTTTCAACCACATGTTTACTTACATGTTTATGTTACAATAATAATAATAATAATAATTATAATAGGTGTGTTAGGTTCGGGCAGTAGGAATCTCTCGGCTTAACATGTGGGGGAGTATAATCCTCCTGATTCAGGAAACAAGTAATGGCAAACTCCTCATGCCTGAGATGAAACCCTGTGGCCTTGGTCTGCCTGGGGTTGGTAGTATAACTGTGATAGTGGATGAAAATACACAATTACACATACACAACATGGTGTACAGGAGAGTTGGCTGGCTTAGGCAGCAGTGTCTGGTGTGCCTGCTGTTCTTCTGTAAATCTTCTTCACAGTGCCTAGACGGCCACGTTTTTGGGAAACTCAACCGTGTAATTCGCATGGCGTCTGTCTGTTGTCTAATACCTCATACCACTATACCAGTACACAGGCTTAACGAGAGGAAAACAACGTCTCTTAAAATAAGTACAATCAGTCTTTCAATAAATAAATCAATAAATAAGCAATAAATAAATACCAATGCAAATCTGCCCAAAAGCATTCTACCCCCCCAGTGATCCACAGGAAGCACCAACAACCTTTTTCTTTCTTATTAGGGGTTTCTGCTTTAGAAAAGACTCCTATTCCATGTATCTATGAGGCTCCTTTGGGTCACTGCTGTGACCTTCTCACCTCTCCTTCTCATTTTCCATCTGTCTCTTGCACTCTCCTTTCTCTCTCTCTCTCTCTCTCTCTCGCTCTCTCTCTACGTGTGAGAAAGTGGACTCCGGTACTTTCATGAGATGTGAAAGCCGAGGACTTTGGGAGGAACCGAGTTTCCTAGTGTTTCTTCACACAGCAGTCTCTAAATCGTCTCGTGTGGCTGGCTGTTCTGACTCCTTGCTCCCCAGATAGGACGCCAACTCAGCGTCTCCAGTCTCCTGAGCACAATCTTTGGGGGTTTTCCCCTTGAAAAGACAAGTATGGGAAATTAGGTTTATGTTACAAAGAGTACTCATAGGAAACATACAATAGTTTACTATAGTAATTCAAATAGTATACTTTAGCAAACTGTAGCATTTATTAATACAATAATTACAACATGCTATAATAAACCAGTACTATTACTGCTATGTTTACTGCAGTGATTTTATCACAATAAGGGTAAAAAAAGAAAAAAATATTTTACTATAGCAATACTTTTAAATAACAAGGTGAAACTCAAACACAGTAGCTGTCAGAAATCACTTAACAACCACAATACACTGTCTGGTGTAACGCTTACCTGGAAGTCGAGAGATAATTACATATCACATGTTACAGGTAGAACAACAAGTGACTCACCACAAAGTTAATTTTGTTGGGGGAAGCCCCAGCTTCCATCAGCAGCCTGCATACTTCGTAATGTCCATGGAATGCAGCTTTGTGGAGGGCGGTGTCACCTCTATATATGAAAAAGGAAAAAAAAAGAAAACATTAGACACTTTGCCTGTTAAGAAATAAGGAACTTCATGCATGTCACAAACAGGTACTTACGTCTCTTTATCAGTTAAATCCAGGATCAACTTTGACACTGAAAAACAGTAACAAGAGAAAATACATAAAATCTGTTTTGATTGAATAGAAGTTAGGAGTTGTAAAAAGTTAATTTTCAGAAATAAGAAATACAATCACAAGGACTGCAAGATGTTTGTCCGGGTATAGCCAGGAATTAATTCCAGTCCTCACTACTATCTACTGTCATCCAGTCCAGGTGTATTAATAATGTTACTATCATGAAATTAGTACTTCAAGAAAATTCTAGAGAAAAGGTACAATAGATTTGTTATACACTTCTTTATGTCCTCCTCCACTACCTCATTTCTCACCTCAATGTGCCCTATGCTCAGAAAACACAACGAGGAACTAATAAGATATTATTCCTGTTCATGTTTTCCTGTACTATTATAGCCCCTGATAACCGGAAAAATGTGACTAATAAAACTAAGTGAGTTCTGTTGTCATTTGGCCCAGTCGCATATGGAAACTCAGTGATGACATTTATATAATATAATATAATATAATATAATATAATATAATATAATATAATGATAAAAGCAAGAACTGAGCAAGAATCTTATAAGATCGAGTAACACTTTTGCCCAGTAACTAATTATCAATAATTATAATAATAATAATTAAGCTGTGCTCTCGTGTTTACAACCACATCACAGTTATTCTGATATTCATCACAACCGCACTGCCTCTTATGTAATATTATATTTATTTCATTTCTTATCAACAAATTATGATTTGTTTGTTTGTTTAACCTGTTATTTTGCTCTGCCAACACATATCCTTCTGTGTGAACTACCTAATCGTGACTGGGGTAGCTTGTGACTAATAGTTATTATAATTACCGGTTCTGTGCAGCCAAAAGGCGAGGAAAATTAACCATGGAGGTGTTGGACAGTACTGTAAATGTCATATGTTTCTCTTTATATTTCCACTTATTATCCTTTGGAATATCAGCTACGTTAACTTCGGGGTTCCAAGTTATATCACAAATAGTGATAAAGAGAAAGCCAGTGTGCTAAGGTGTACAATCACTTGTTTAACCCACCAGGTAGGGCCTTTAATCAGGGTTTGGACAGCGATTTGGGATTCAGCCTTGTGTTAGAAGCTATTTAGCTTTGTAGCTGTAAATACAGGGATCGTCTTGTAAGCAATTATAAAGGAGTGAAATTGTTGTTGAAGATGACATAACAGTCATGAGACGTGTTTTCTTGCTGAAAGTGTATCCGTAACTGACTCTGAATGTGGGTTTTGGCAGGTAGTTGCTCTCTCCTCAGCACCCACCTACTTTCACCTAACCAATAGTTAGTGTAATTAACAGTTATTAGAACACCAGTGACAAATGTGATACATATTGTGTGGTTAAATGTCCCAGTCCTATTACAGTCATCATCACATGTGGAAAGCCTCTCGTCAATCAGATTACTTGCACTGAACTAACCGTGGTAGTAAAAATGTAAAATATAAAATACAAAATGTATGTATGACATAATAACCTTTGTTGTATGTGTGAAATGTATTGGAACATGGATTTGAACTGGAACATAATGTCCACTCAAACAGCTATATGGGCACACACGGGTCAGAAATGGAATGGTGCCATAATCTGAAGACTGTAAGAAGAATATCCCAGCAGGCAGAAAGGGAAAAAGCCTAAATAGTATGTCTGTGTGATACGTTGAGATTTTTGCCTCCACATGACATTCCACACAACAGTGAGAAAAAAGCATGACAAAGTTCTGATGTAACTGCTGTTTCAGAATGAGAATTTCCCCAATTTTTTTTTTTTTTTTTACCAAAAGTGACAACTGCACAGGCAACTGCAGTGAGTGATTTTCTGTTGAAATCCGGCATCTTTTACACTCATAACCATAAACATGTTGTTTTCTGGTGGTTTTCCTATTGGTGTACCAAAGAATCAACAATCATAACTGTGAAATGACTCTTTGGCTTTTTAACCGTAGTAGTAAGATAATTTAATTTAATGTATTTATTGGCATTTACTGGTATAAAATATTGATAATGTCTCTTTACAAATCTTTTAAACTAGACTTAAATATGAGAACTATTTCAAATATCATATTTTTTAGATGCCTGTGTTACGTGGTGCGGTATGGAGAGCCGCACCGCGCGATGTTTTTTAATGATAAGAGCCCTTATGCTGGGCGTTAGAGTGGGTCAATGAAACAGGAGTTAGTGAGAGTGCTTGTGATACACACGGGAAGACCTTCCCGTTTGGAGATAGCGTGGGATTATTAATTAAGGAACTTAAAAGGAAAATAAATGGAAAAGTGAAAACACAAAATAAACAGAGCTCCGCCGTCTACGCGAGAACGGACGGGGCTCTGGAAAATAAAACAAAACTTGTCCTCTCGGGGTATTCACCCTTACCGAGGACTTTTGTGTGTGTGAGAGAGAGTTTGTGCTTCGTTGCACCAACAAACTGGACTGAGCGCGCACGCTGTACTGCTGCGTGCCGCTCTCTCTATCTCTCGCCGGCGTCTTAAACAGGCAGAGGCTTATGGCGTTATATTCCTGCCACAATTCTGAGCGCGCGGTTCGACATTTTGAGAGCAGACAAAGCACTCTATGCGCGTGCGGTGTCTCCACTGCGCGCTCAACAGCTCAATTCTGCGCGTGCAGTGTCTTCCCTGCTCGCTCAACATATTCTCCGCGCGCGCTCGACTGCACACGCGTGCAACATATATTTTCTGTGCGCGCTCGACTCTGCCTATACGCTCGCTCAACTTTGTCCAGTTACAAAACTGCCACAAAACCAGCCAATCACAGACTTCCACACACGGCTTCTGATTGGCTGTTCCTTCTCTAGCAGCTGGAACGGAAGCGTTGTAAATAAAGGTTTATAAGTAAAGAGACCGAGTTGTCCGATTTGAATTTTAGTCGTTGTAGTCTAACGATGAGCTATATGGATAATTAGAGAAGTAAATAAAAATAATATAATTTGTACAGTGCTTTTAAAAAGGTCATTGTCTCAAAGCAGCTTTAATTAAAATTAAGATTATATAATTATATACAACTGAAAGGAAATTATATAAGGGAAGCATTGTAAATAAAGTTGTATTTATTCATAAACATTCTAAACAAATATTATACTATTTATTTTTTATTCAGTGACGTATTAGTATATACCAATTTCGTTTGTCCATTGTGTGTTTTTATGTACTTATATCATTTCTTATCATTTATACACAGAATTGTGGCAGTAATATAACGCCATAGAGGCTGGGGCTTTGCCTCTGTCCCTAAACTTCTTTCTCTCTTTCTCTCGCCCTGATACCTTCACCGGTGCTACCTAAATGATCGCACGAAGTGCGCCGGTATCAGGACCCTTAAATAAACACGCCGTCAGGTGTGGCTCATTCAGGCTGATTGCCTGACGGCGGCGTTGCCTAGCAACCGTCTGTATAAATGGCCGTGCTTTTGCCTGTTCAGAACTCCGCGTGGTAACAGCTTGCGCACCTGCCCGTTCTGAACAGTTTAAGCACGGCTCTGCCCCTCGCGCGACCCGCGTCGTTACAGCCTGGTCATGACATGATGTGACATCATCAGGATTCACAACATTTCAATGAGAAGGTGAAAACCTACAATTTTACATTTAACCCTTTTTCGATTCAGCTGTAACCATAAACACTGCCATGGGCTTAACTCTTATTCACAAAATCACCCTAATGACAATCCTTTCAATACAAACCTAATACTGTTGAACTTTCCTCTTGACCTTGTAAAACGATACTTGCAGATATTACTGTTTACATCAGTCACCCTGGTGAAACAGTTTCATATCCTCCATGTCTCTTCTGTATTGTGTGCTAAATGTGCAAACAGGAGTTTCTGCAATACAGAATGTCTTACCGTGTTGCAGGATAAAGCTCACAACACCAGCGTGGCCGTTCTGAGAGGCGAGGTGCAGAGCGGAGTGACCCCCTGTGTCTCTAACCAACAAGCTGAGACCACTACTGCACGAGCTAGACAACTGAGAGACAGAAACGAGAAGTGAAATGAAGAGGAAGGAATAATAAGGGCAAAAGGTTACTAATTTAATTAGACATTCCTATGAGATAAAAAGCAAAAAGATCAAATTTATCAGCAAATTAATACACGCAGGGTGAATTTTTTGCAAGTAGGAAAAATGTAACTGCTTTTAAGCACTTTAATGTTGATATTAGAACTCATGTGAATGGCCCTTAAAGAGCATTCTTTGACTTAAGAAGCACAAATCCTGCTGTGCACTCAATATTTAAGTATTTGCTGCTTATTTGTTCCACACTGTTCAGCACATTTTTAAACTTAACATCAAAACATCTAAACAGGACCAGGATCTGTGTGTATTTATTTTTGTGCGTGTGCGTGTGTGTGTGTGTGTGTGTGCGTGTGTGTGTGTGTGTGTGTGAGAGAGAGCACAAAGAGATACATTTAAGTTCCTGACAAATTAAATGTAATTAATTTTTTTTTAAGAAAATGCATTTATTTATTTATTTTTAAGTAAAGCAGGCACTGATCAGTATTCTTTGGCAAACCGGGATCAAATTATACATCAGTTACTACATCACTTAATACATACTCTTATCACTCATCTCATGGGAATGGGAAATATAACAAGTACCATGGCTCTGTCCCACCTGCACATAGATATGTCTAAATGAAGACCTGGTGAACATTTAGGTAAAAGTGCCTTACGTATGAATGGCATAGAATAGAGCTAAAATATCATAAAATATGGTTTCCTATTATAAATTATGTGGCAACATTAACCTTTCCAGGACCCCGTGCCATTCATAAATAAACCATGACCTACCTATTAAACCACTAAACAATCCAAAATGCACCTCACCAAAACCTAAGGGCAAAACTGGACTTAACAAATAAAAACAAATTAAACATTATGATTTCACCAATGCTGAATACTTGAAAACTAAATATGTCCATTTTTACTTCAGTACTACTGTACTTATTGAATGACGAAAGCAATGACCTGACCATACAGATGATCCTTGGCTTTAATAAATCTAACCACATTTTTTTCACCAACAACTGTCTCCAAAGTTGAATAAAACCAGAAAAAAAATTCCCACAGATTTCCTTCCTCCAGCCATCCATTAATAACAAGGTAGCAAAGAAATGTCCCACATTAAAGACAGCTCACTAAGTAAGCCTACAAAACTCCGCTGACGCACTTAAAGTATTTTTTTAAATCAGTTTTGATGATCTTTTATGTAAAATATGTTTTTAAAAAATTCAAGTTCTAAGAATGAACTTGAAACTGAACGTTTGTGGTCCATTTGTGGTACATATTTTCTCACAAATTTCATATTCATTTCCCTAATTTTCTTTTGATTCTGTAAAGCTGATTTGTGACAATGACCACTGTTCAAAGTGCAATATAAATAAACATGAATTGAATTTGATATTTATTTAATAAATCTTAATCCATGCCTTCATTCAGTTACATGACCGGAGCTATAGGATTTAATTCGTAAAGTGTCCAGCGACCACATAGCAACAGCAGAGGTTGGTCTGAATTTCACTTCCCTGGTTCATGAAGACGTATGTATACCTTTCATTAAAAAAAATGGTTTGTCTGTAAGTAATACAATAATTAAAGTATTTTTAGTTTTGAGAAATATAATGCATTCACTGTAGGCCTTAAGGTGTCGCCACTACAATGTACTGTATGGTGTCTATGTCACTATGTCAACTGTCTGACTATCTGACTATGTTACAAGGCAGCAAAGCAAAACACTTTTAACATTTTTTTTTCATTCATTAAAGTATAATGTGATTTACATAATCAACTGTAGCCATGTCTTTTCTCCTGCTTGTCACAAGAAAGTGGTAGAATGACAACTCATACTCATACAACTACATAATCTCACTACTGAACAAGTTTATAGATATAATACATATTTGATACAATGTGGACACTTAAATACATGTAAGCTGTCATTACAATATATGATTTATTGCTTTTTGACTTATTTTTGCTCCTAACAAGGAACATCTACAATTGCATATTATTTATTTATTTATTCATTCATTCATTTTCGAAAGTGTTTAAAAATGCCACAACAAACACTTTCGAAAAATGCTTAATTATTTAACTAACATAAAATATTCTAAACAAAATCTAAACAATATAAATAGACAAAATTTGTTTCAATTTTTGAAGTGTGCCTGGAATTAAGGACTGTAGAAATATATTTATATTTATCTAATTAGTCACATTTATGATGTAAGAGAGGTCTTTTCTATTGTCATTATATATGTTTAAATGACCCAAGATAAACATTTGTTGTTTGTTTGTTTTTTTGTTTTTTTTGCAAAGTCATGCAAAACAATTGAGTTAGACAGAGACCAGTTTCAGTTTTGTTTAAGCCTGTGTACACTTCGAACAGCTTACCATGGGCAGATCGCCTGAGCTAGCTGCCGTCAGCAAGGCTGTAAAATACAGAACAATACACAGAAACGACTTACTTACATTTACATTTACATGAATAGTCACATATCATAATAACAACCACCAAAAAGAAATGTTAAATGCCCCCTTCACGCCAGCAGAACCTAAAACTGAGAAGTGTGAAAGAGACACTGTGGTGAGATGACACTGAAATCGTTTACCGTAAAAAAAAAACACTTCCCTTTTAGTGAAAGATGTGACTGAATTTAAAGCAACAGTGTCTAGGACCGTAAAATATTATATTTACTAAATATTAATTAGTGGCAATAACCATGAAAACAATTACACAAATTTAAATATATGCTGTTGTATGTAATTCAATGTATAGATCGATTTCGGTCTGTTTTTATGAAGGGTGTCTACATTCCTCACATCTTAGTCATATGGAATTCCCAGAAGCTTCAGGCCCAGGAAGACCAGGAAGCAGTATGGAAAAATACTCTTTAAACTCATGAGTTGATAATCAATGTGTGAAAAACTATAACTGCAATCGGCAACGTAGACTGTAAAATAAGATTTAAAACTATTAACATTAATGAAGAACCTGAGCTTATTTTGTACTTCGTTCCTCTGTGTGCCATTAAGATGATGAACTAAGCTGTTATATAATAAGTTTGCAGTTTGACTGTACCTTGTTCTTCTGTTGTCAATGAAACCCTGTGAAGAGCAGCAAAGTGCAGAATCAAAGCCAGAGCCTTGTACAACAGTCTAACTAAACTTCTTTTTCATTGACTTTATTTAGTAAAATAACGATATACTGTATGGACATTTTCTGTGTTACAGGGGTGGACAACAGAAAGTCCCAATGTGCTTCACCAGTCACGTTACATTTGGCCAGAAGTCCCATTGTCTAGACTAACAATAATACAGACTAATGAGAACACGTGAGTAACTGAATCACTGGAAGGAGTGACTTTGGATATTTTTATCTTGCTGATGTTTTTGCTGATGATGCTTTGTAGTTGTGCTTGACAAAAAGACAGGAAGCTTGCCAACATTCGGGACATGGAATATAGACTTGCATGCAGTTTTCCTGTCATTTAAGCCTGGCTTAATGTGTTCATTTTTACTTGATGAAAGTTTAAATGTGAGGTGACTGCATTTTATGCTAGCATTAGAGTTACATAACAGTTACAGTTTATAAAAATATATGGCTAGTAAAAAGATTATCCTACAAACAGCCAAATCATGTCCACATGCAGCATGTGTGGGACTCATTTATGTTTCTTTTTGTCCGTTTGGTGGATCAGTGACGTTAAATTATAAGCAAGTGACTTAACAATCATCTGAGCCTGCATGTTCACCAGGAAACTGTGGGAAAAAAAGAAAACAACCACCAAAAAACTGCTTATCTGAACTTCTTGTTTTGGGTGCCTGTGCTGCTGATGTGTCCACCACTGTGCTTTACAGATACAGCATTCTCACCCTGAACTGGGCTCTACTACTACATCTGGCATTTCAGGGACTCTAGCCTGGCTCGGAGCCGGTGCCTCGTTGTCCAGGATAAACACCTCATCCTGACAAATCTCTGTCACAAAATGCAGATGGTCCTACACACACAAACACGTAACTATTAGCTCTAATGATTAAACAAAACTAACTATCAATTATTGTCCTCAATTAAGACCTACCTGAGCCTTATCTATACGGTAAAAACGGTCAGCTGATGTGGCTGGGGAAAAAAAACATTCCAGTGTGTGTTAATATTATTACCATAATTATGAATAGTTATATATAGATCCTTTCTAAGAGTCATCAGCTATGACTTACAGTCTAAGAAACTCCAGTTAGTTGAAAGTCTGTGTGCAGAAGCAGGCCGGGCCAAACCCCTGCTCTCATCCTGGGAACATTGGGAAAAACAGAGGGGGAAAAAAAGGAGAGATGGATTTTTTTTTTTGTTTCCAATATATTTATATTAGTAGCATAGAAACAATACTTTGAGATTAAGAGTACTGTATGTTCTGGCAAAAAATTTTATTTGAGAATGTTAATACAGAATAAAATAAAATCAAAGTAAAAATACTCCCCAAAAAGACTTTTACACCAGGAACTGTTGTTTGTTTGCTTGACTAATAATTTTTTTTCTTTACATTAAGAACTCTGTAAAGAGTTTGATCTATAGCATACCATATGTGTGATTACTATTAACAGTCATTTTTCATCACAAGACACGTGCAACAGAGTTTTTGGTATTTTCTATGTATGTCAGAGAATGTGCTGGAAAAATGTCAGTGGGTTACTGCTCATACACCACAGATGTAATGATCGTAAGAAGCCACATGATGATAAATGATAACACACCACATGATCCAATTGCATCACTTCAGTGACTCACCCTGGGACATTTTAGTGTATGTACCTGATAATGCACTCTTTGACCAGCAGAGGGCGTCTGATGCAGATCCTACGAATGCAGGCGTCAAATATAAAGGTTAATAGTGTTAAACGGAAACATGCAGTGCACAGTTAATGATGTCACCAAATGTCAGTGTGGCTTATGTGTCTTCAGAGCACAAGAGGATAGCTGGCAGCACGCAGTGAGTGGATTAGTAAGTTAGAAGCATATATTTATCCATCAGACCTCATGGGTCAGGCGCTGATGATACACCAGGTTAGCTTGCACAATATGAGAAAAGCTTTGTGTGTGAGTATTTTGATTAATATTAGAACCTGCACATAAGTTATAAGGCTAATTCCTCTGGATAACATCAAGTATGTTAGGAAATAAGTTTGCTGATGGCAAAAAAAAAGGTCAATTTCTGGAACATTAATGTCAAATTAAAATCAAGTCTGAAATAGTAACATTAAGGTGCTGAGTAGCCGATATACTTGTATATATTTTTAAAAAAGGATAGTAACAAAACTATATAGAAAAGACTTAGCTAGCTACATTGTATAGCACAGCTTTCACTACATGCTAACTTAGGTTGATAATTGAAGCTATACATCACGAAATGACTGTAAGTACTCTAATGTATTTAAGCAATGAAGGCAAAACACTTGTCTGTTCTATAACACAGCAAACTATATGTAATTATTTCAGCTCTAACTACGGTGTGCCAGAAACAAGCCTCAAGGTCAAGCTTTCACACGCATACACATAGGCATAGAAAACATAGTATTTAAAAGCTTCTGTTAATGTGCACTAGTCAAGCTAGGTATATGAATATTTATAAACATAAATAAAAATGCAATGTGAACCCATGTCATGGATATTGAAATGTGTGAAAGAACATGTGTACGTGTGACAGCCGGAGAAAACCCAATTATGTAATGCTCAGACAATACAGGTTCTCCTTAACTGAAATACAGTGGAACCTTGGATTACGAGCATAATTCGTTCTGGGAGTGGGCTCGTGTTCCAAAACACTCGTAAACCAAATCATCATTTTCCCAAAATAAATAATGAAAACTGAAAAATAAGAGTCGGATGCGTGATACATGATACTCGGTTAAAAATGTATTAAAAATCTTTGCCCGGTTTGTGGACCACTCGTAAACCACGGTACTCGCAATCCGAGGTTCCACTGTATGTGTCTTAACTTGGACCTACCTCAAGCACAAAGTACAGCATTTAAAAAATCTGATTGTGATTAACATATCCACTTTAACTGTAGATTACTTTAACACTTAGCTATCAAGACAAGGTATGTAATCTTTGCAAGACAATACCTAAATTATTTATTTATTCTTATTATTGATTTCTTTGTTTTTTAGTCTCTTCTACATGCCACCTGGCACATAGGGAGATGTAGAATATCCATCGTGGAGATATATCTATCACCTCTGTAGCAGTTACTTAAGGGGTCGTTTTGCCAGCTATGGCAAAATTATGGGCAATTTGGGAATCACAATTAGCCTAATCTACATGTATTTAGACTGTGGCAGGAAACCGGACCAGGACCAGGAAGAAATCCAGCAAGCACAGGGAGAATATGCAAACTCTACGCACACAAACCCAAGGCAAGAACGAAAACCCTCGATCCTGGAGGTTCAAGGCCACAGTGAACTAGTTTAGAACAAACACCATATACATGTTTTGATAAAATGTACTTATGAAAAATACCTGATTGTTTGAATGTCCTTTTAGTTATTTAACAACAGCAACAACAGATTTTGTTCCGCCAGGCCACCACACATATATTAATGTCAATACCTTCTTTCATCTGGATTTAGGACTTACTGTATATATTGACTAAAAGACAGGACATATCTTCATCTATAGCCTACAAGACATGACAATCTCATCCTCATGCCGCTCTTATTTTCAAATGGACACCGGAACACACCCACTCAACGTCTGTGGTCAGCATAGTGCCTACTGGAGTAGCATCTAATACACAAGTTATATTTGGAATGTTTGGTATTTTTGGTAATGGAACAATTGCAGTCAGGAATATTATATTTGTTCCTAGCAGACCAGAAATCATCACAGTGAACAAACATTCTGCTTTCATTACTGATTAGATACTATCGATTTATAAAGTCTCTGCTTTAATAGCAGGTGTAAAGTTGTCCTGGTAAAGTATATAAATTGAGAATGGTAATGAGTGTTAATTTACAGGCAGCGTTACATCATCCTGATTGTAGCTTTACTTCAGTTTTCTCTGCCAAGAGACTCTACTAATTACTGCATGTCTTTGTTGATAGTGAGTTTGCCTTATAATGAAACGAGTTGAAGTGCCTCAGAGGACACGCTGCCCTAGTATTCATCAGCACCGAAGGCAGGACAGCTGCTCTGGACGAGGAGACAGCCTTTTTCGAGAACAATTCTCACCTCCTGGAGTCTGTCAATGTAGAGGCGACAGGTTTCTAGGTCACAGTCTCCTCTTACCACCACGATGCCAACAGGGGTCGCTGTTCCCACACACACACACACACACACACAACCACAAGATTGGTCCTTCTCTCTCTCTATATATATATATATATATATATATATATATATATTATACAAATGATTCCTATAGAGACAAAAGTTTGGACACACCTTCTAATTGCATGCTTGATCCATGCTGACTTTGAGCAGTTGATATTTAGATGTGTTTGCTGCTTATGCTCTGTAAAGCCTTCATAAGGGCTCTAATCTTAGGTGCTTTTGACTGGTACTGTATACACACACACACACACTACATGTTTTAAAAGCGGCCAAAATCAGACACAGAACCTTTTTAAAAGTTTGGACACATTTTTGGACGTTTCAGCGTTTTAGAACAGTACTGATATTTCATATTTTTGAAAAAAAAAAAAAACATCATATTAGGTAATTATGTAAAAACCACAAAAAACAGTCAGTTGTTATTTTAAGACATGAAGGTCAGCTATTTTGGAAAAGTTCTTGTCAAGTGCATTTGCAAACCTATCAAGCACCATGATGAAACTGGCTCTCATGAAGACCATCGCAGGAAAGCAGGACCAAAGCTTACCTCTGCTAGAGAGGAGATGTTCATTTAGAGTCACCAGCCTCAGAAATCACCAATTAACAACCAGCGCCTCAGATTAGGGCTGTTATGAAGGCTTTGCTGAGCAAAAGTAGCAGATACATCTCAATATCAACTGTTCAAAGGAGATTAGTGCATATTTCGGACACCTTCAGTATTGCTTTACAATGTTGAAAGAAATAAAAATCAGGTGTGTCCAAACTTTTCATTGCTAGTGTATGTATCATATATGGCACACATTTTAAATTAAAATATCTCACTTATATATTACATTTCTGTATGTCTTCCAGGATAAATATGAATAAACCCTTTGTGTCATAGTTAAATAATTGCTACTTCATAATGCACAAAACCATCATTCGTCCTGCCCTCCTGAACTGTTCTGTTAGAGCAGTAGTTACAGTATAGCAGGCACAGAGTGAGGAAATGATAAGCAGTCACTTACAGACTTCTCGCAGTCGCTCCTTGTCCAACTGCAAGCTTTCATATTCGTGACGGCTGATGCGATTGACACGCAGTCGTAGGCGTTCAGGCACCGCATGAGGGCTGCACAGAGGAAAACACACACAGAAAGAATAATGTGTTTCGACAAATATTCCAGTGGGGAACTCGATACTTGAAAAAGGACATTTCCCGGTTTTCTCTCCATTTTTCTTAACGTTCATGTGGTTTAAAATGTGCAGAATTGATCAGATTTTCTGATTTAGTCATAGCCACTGCTAAACTCTAAACCAGCTGTATGAGTGCAAAGGCAAAAATATCACTTAAATAACAAGTGGTTGTGTTACTGTATCATTAGCACAATTTTAATTTTCTTGGTTAGATAGATAAACCACTAAAAGAGAAATGAATCTGATTCTGTCATGCTGTGCTAAAGTGTTCAAAAATGTACTGTAAATGGTTTATAGTCTGGAAAATACCTGCTATAGGAAAAAAAAAACTTGCACAACTGAATATGTGAATCTTGTTTGTGGAGTTTGATACAGTCACACAAGCAAGCCTCCTTTCACCCTCACACACACACACACACACACACACACACACACACACACACACACACACACACACACTGGTGCACACACAAATGTGACCCATCATATCAAGTCGGTATTAATTCACACAGGTTAGTTTTGTGCCATGGTCAATAGGTGAAATGTTGTTGTTAGTCTTTCATCTGTCCCGTCAAGGGGTCGGACCAACCGTCCACACAACAACTCGGGGAAATTTTTTTTTTTTTACGCCGGATGCCCTTCCTGACACAACCCTCCTTTTTTTTGATCAAAGTTTTTTTTATTTGTTTTCAAACTATACAGAGAAAAAGAGAGAGAAAATACAACAACAAAAAACACAAAACCAAACTTCCCATCCCCCAAATACCAGACATAAATATAAGGATAGTATACAAATCAGATGCCCATAAAAAAATAGCACAAGTATAATATTCATAGCGTAAGTAATATTCCCCACAGTCTTTCTTTACAGTACCATATTGCCTGCGTTCATTTCCACAAGCCTCTCATTTTTATCCGGACTTGGGATTGGCACTGCATCCAGTGGCTGGAGTTCGGGAATTGGCTGGGAATCGAACCCTGCCTTCCACATCACAGGTGAGAAACCTGCCACTAAGCCACCAATGCCCCAATAGGTGAACTGTATTAAATTCAAATGGAGTAAAAAAACAAACTAAAAAAAAAACAAAACTGAGAAACTTTTAATAATAATAATAAACACTGTTTAAAAACACTTTAATAAAGCCTCATTTAAATATTCAAAAAATAGGATTTCAATGGTGTCCTTGTAAACAAACTCACACTGGCCACGATACAGTAATGAACATGATATCACAAAGGAGCATAAATAACAAGTGGTTGTGTTACTGTATCTGTACAGTAAATATATGAAACATGAAACTGTACATGAAAATATGCAACACCCAGATCACCCTGCACCTTAATACCTGATTGCTATGTACTGGGTCACAATACATGCACACACACGCTCTCTGCGCATGGCTGAGGAGTTTGAGGCGGGGGGTGTGTGCGCATGTGTGTGGTGAGGACCAGAGAAATACTTACACAGAGAAGGAGTCAGGGGGAGCAGAGAGGCGGCGCAGATCTGCTGCGCACACTTTCTGAATGCTGCACCAGCACAGGCAACACAGGCGCAAGCAAAAGAGAGGGAGAGAGACAGACAGATAGAGAATGAGAGAGAGAGAGAGAGAGAGAGATCGGGGGGGGGGGTCGGGGGGGGGTGAGGTGGCAGGGAGAGATGGGACACAAACATGGAGCTCAGTTTAGTTATTAACAATGAAAATGATGTGGAAAATTAAAGGATAAGTTCAGGATTTGTGATGCTGGTCTTAAAACAATAATGGTGTCTTGAGAATATGTCTTAGTTGCCGTAAGGTTTTTACCCCCTACACTGACCCTATACGTTTCCACCTGAAACATAACCACACTGAGAAAAATCTGGAGTTCATCTGAAGCTCAAATGAAGCATCAGTCATCCCATTAAACTAATCCAAGTCTGTATCTTTCCAAATTACAGTCCATTAAAGAGAAATCTAAGGCTAAATATTTTGTTTCGCTAGGATACTAGTTCCTCACCGCACTACACTTACACACTACAGGAGTTGTGTGTGGATTTGTTGTTGTTATACCGGTGTTTACCAGTTTTGCTCAAAGTCAACTTTAAAGCGAGTTGGTCCTTGCAAACTTAGTAGCTGAAATAGTTTTGCAATTTGGCGTTTTTGATTCTTTACATTAAACTTATCCTGGATCTCAGTTTGGATTCTGTGCCTGTGTGACAAACATAATCTCAGAGTGGCTCCGGGGTTGTTTGCGCTGAGTCTTATAGAAAGTGGAGCAGGGTCTGTGGCTGTGTATCATGGCTTTTCTGCAAGAAACAAGTGATGGGAAAAAGCACTGATTTACTTTGAGTGATCCTGAAAGAAACTTGAAACTAACCGAACCCATCACCAAGCGAACTAATAATATGCAAATGAATATGTTGTTATTTATCCATAATCCTCCTCATGTTCAGTGTCCGGCATTTCTATTAGTTTATGCTGCGTTATACAGCTGCTTGTGAGACCTGAGTACACAAAAACCGACACACACCTACTAATGCGTATCCCTCTTCAGCACCTCGGTTAGGAACTACTATCCTGGGAAACAAAAGAGGGAAATTTGTCTTAAATAGACCGCAACTTTGAAAGATACCGACACGACTCAGATTAACTTAGTGAAACGGCTTAGGCTTTATTAGACCCTCAAACGAACAGTGGAGTGCATTCTTGCACAGAATAAGGGGTGTGTATGTTGTCGCTCCTTTTTTCCAGTATAGTCACACTGTGGGTGAAAACAATCAGGGTCAGTGTGGAGAACAGGAAATGTTACAGCTTCTAAGGCTTATTCCCAAAGTACTGCATTAGGAGCAACTTGAAAAATCCTGACACTATCCTTTAAAGACAGTTTAGAACACGGGACAGAGAGAAACATTAAGGAATGAAGGAGTGAATAAAGGGATAGAGATCAGTGCTGCTCAGAGAACTCTTCACACAG